>JABJVR010000034.1:8012521-8043984 GCA_025773905.1 Chitala chitala
TATATATATAGAGAGAGAGAGAGAGAGAGAGAGAGTTGTTGATATTCACTGTTTAAACGGTAAATGTTAGACATGTAGACGTGTCAAAATGACAGACGTTTAATATATAAACAGATGTGAAGTAGCTCCATACTACTAATTGTCGTGTGTTACGTCAGACACGTTTGTTTACATTGTTGAAGTAAGTCCTTTTTGTCCATTACAGTGGTGTAAATGTCCATTCTTTGCAGGGTGAAGCAGATGAATTCAAACCTGTACTTATGAAGGAATGTTGTCCTTTTCGGGAGGCGCTGTAAGCATTTTTTCACTTTAAACTTGAGCATGTTCCAAATAAATAAATAAAGTACCTTTGTATTAAAGCTCATTATTATGTCTATGGCTGCGCTAATGTGTTTTAATGTGCGTTTGCACTACATTTGTTGTGTGGGTTAGTTATACGTAACATTTTGCAGTAGCGTGATCCTATTAACTGCAGAATGATTAGGGTCACTGAATACCAGTGTCAGACAGTTTTGTAGACAGATGTAATGAACGATTGCTGAGGATGTGAAAACTGCCAAAAGTCTTATGCAGTCCTCAGTGTTCCAATGCTTCTCTTCAAGAAAGATGTCCTATCCAACATCGTCGTTCCAGGAGATTGCAGAAACAATGACACATCATTGTGTACCTTTCATGGTTTATATTATAATCGGTTTTCATTTATTTTCCTTGTCATAACCACAGTTGTTCAGATTAACATCTTTGTTCCGCATTGACGCATCTGCTCTGAGTGCTTTGTTTGTGCTTTCTGGGTAAGTAAAACCCAAGAAGTTGCATATGAGCCTTTTGCTGGTAATTGTCCAGAAATTTTTACAAGAGTTCACTTTGTGAGCACATCAGCAGAACAACATTGCACCTTTGCATTTTTTTTTTTGCATGTTATTTTTCTGTACAATATGACTAATTTGTAAAAGTGGTCTTTAGAGTCCAGTTTTTTTTAATTTTTCTCACAGATGTCCAGGTTAATTAAGTCAGTCATCTTCTATATCACTTCAACCTGTCAAGGGTCACAGGGAGCCCATCCCAGAACACATAGGGTGCAGGGCAGGGGATGCCAACCCATCACAGGACACACACTACAGGCCATTTGGAAACACCAATCAACCTAACCTGCATGTGCCACCTGGTTAATTAGATTTTGAAATATACTCTTACTGGTTGAGTACTGAACATAACCAAGGCCATACAACAACTGTTTAAGCCCACAACAGGAATCAATGTGACAGATCAGCTTTATTGGCCTGTGACATACTATAATAGTATTGTAATGGACCAAGGGATCAGACGGGTTTCGAATCCAGGTTGGCAGTGCACCAGACAGGAAGATTGGCCTGCTGAGCCTGGGAGCTCATTGGCCTCTTGTCTCGACCCCTGGGTCGTCACCATCACTGCAGCCGACCCACCACTACCTGCAATGATCGCTACAATATGCTAATCATAGGCATTCAACAGAGGCCAGAAGGTGGTTGTATTAGAAAGCTACAAAAGCACTGGATGAGCCTGCATTATGTTGGGCAGTGGAGACAGGAGCTCTGTGTGCACATCATTAGTGTAGTACTAAACTAAATGTAACAATGCAAACAAATAAAAGAAACAAAATTCTGTAGCAGATGAATGCAAAAAACCTTTTCCTAAGGAAAGGCTGAAAGAACAAATGCCTGCTGTCTCAGTGAATGCAGTTGACAAAGAGTAGTGGCATTAAGGTGGGTATCCCTGCTCACAACAGGACCCAATGCAGTGTACTGCCAGATTGTGCAAGTGGACTAGAAGTTTACCCTTCAGAAACCTGCACCCATTCTCAGCCCAAGCTCGTTCTCTCCACCTCCAGCCGTTTTCGTCATGCAGCTGTTGTGGTTCTGTTCCAGTAAGCTTCATTTTTACAATCAGATATTATAAGCAGAGTTTATAAGCAGAGTTTTGGACGGAGGTTCGTCTGTAAGTGATGCCCTTTGGGTGCGCCACAGCCCCACGTTTCCCCGCACGATGGCCTGCTTTGTCTCACAGTTCAGTTCCTCCTCGCTCTGGCCACTGCCCAAACAAAATAATAACATAACTCCGGCATGATTCACTGTTGTTGTTTGGGCCTCCTTGGATACAGGATTGTCTTCTCAAGAGCCTGTCTTTGTGAAATATATTTCTGTAAATAAAATAAATTCAGTACTGAGAACCCTTTGGAGATGTCCTGTGATATTTACTACAAAGATTGAGATTTAAAGTGGGTTACACAATGTCAGATCATTGCCCTAAGGATGTGCATTGCCTTGTCTTGCCTTTTTATGTAATTAATTGTTTAATGAATACATTGAAGTGCTCCTGGTCAGGGAGGATGTTAGAGGTACATTTACATTTTGTAGAGTAGTTAAATAAATATTTTTGCCAAATGTCATGAGAAACTTATTATTCGGTCATAAGATGCATAAGCTAAACCATTGAATAGCATCAGATATGACTGTCATAACGTATTGTTTATAAGAATGAAGTGCATGCTTTATAACCATTGTATAAGATGGCTGTGTATGATACTGAAAAAATAATAAGTCCTATGCAGCTTCTGATTGAATGAAAAATGATTTTGCACTAATTGGTTTTAAAAAATGGTACTTTTTTCTGTAAGGTAAACATAATGTCATGTTAAAGCATTGCTTGTAAAACTTTCAAGAAAGAAAAAAAACTGGGTCTGAAAAATATTGGTCCACACTGATTTAATAAAAATGTGTGGTAAATTTGCTTATTTGTGAAAATGGCAGCCTTATAAAATACCTTACATAAGCATTTTGAGGTTACTGAGGACTTTCAATAAAACAGCTTGATTTTCTTTTTGAAAACAGGCTTACTAAGGCTTCTCAGGCTTTTTATCTCTTAGCTCATGCGAACAGAATTAGACATACCTGGACATCCTAGAGTCTCCTTGGTTGAAGAGTACTTTGAAAATGACGTTGTTTCACATTAGCCATGTCCTCGTTTTGGCTGGGCCACGGTTCTGCCTGTTGCATCCTTCTCTCCATCAACCCCCTCCCCTCCCCTCCCCTCCACTTCCATGATCCCGCCCCTTTTGTTGGCCTGGTGACTCCTGCCTCCCCTCTAAACTGAGCAGGCACAAAAGGGCTTAATTTGGTTGTTTATCTTGAACTTAAATCAGATGCCCATTATTTAATTTTTAATGCAGTCAAAGTTGACTAGCATGTTTTGTTATTTATTAGTTCTTGGTGCTGTGACCCCATGAGGACATTCTCTCTTGAACAGTATAACTGCATAAAGGACAGAGAGTGACACTCTTGCCAGCCTCATAGCTGTGGGCCACATTTTTCTGTTCTATAAATACAGACTTTTTTGACTGCTTCGTTAAAACCGAATTCAGATATTTTGTGGAACTTAGATCTACTGTCAGTGCAACCCGTATCAAGGCCAAGCACAATCCACTAGAAAGAAAAGGATCTGTTTCCAATTCGCATGTGACCTGTTAAGAAGTAACAGAGGGTTTAACTGGATGCTTTCTCTGGGTGGCAGTTATGGGTCCTCTTTCTATACACCAATGCACTAATGCACTCTCGCTGTAGGAGCTATTTCAGCTATAGTTGTTGTTCTTGTTAATAAAGCAGAGCCTGCCTCTTTATGAATATTCATCAGTTCATCAGTGTTATGGATGGTTAGATTTGAAATCATCTCCCAGTATTTATGTTTTGCATATGCCACAAAACACACAAATCCACATGCATGTCCATGCTCATACACAGGTTACGGTACCAACCCCCCCCATATCCACTGAGGATATGTTCCATACCCCATCCACCCCTTGTAAATGAATTAGTGAAATTTTCAGATAATACCGAACCCAATATAAACCGTAGGAGATTAACAACAATTAGTAATAAAATAAAAGAATTATAACAATTTACTATAATAAAAATAACATGAGCACTGCGATATCGTGACAGCCAATCTGATAACCGAGACGGACTAACAGGCAGGTAGCATATACAGTGTGGATACACTGGACAACAACATGATTCACTTCCTGGTGTGCATTGAAAAACTTATGAATTGTTTATTTCTGGAATTTTCCATTTAATATTTTCAGACCACAGTTGACCATGGGTAACTACAACTTAGTTTCCTTTCTTAGTTGAAGTTACAAAGTGAACCCATGTGTACAAGCAAGTCCCACATGAACTGAACTGTGAAATATGCACATCAACTTCAATACAGCAATGGTGCTGTTAAATCATTTGCAATACAATGTTATCTGTAGAACAGAAAAAAGACAGCATCTATTCTGCCAATGTATATTGGAGATGCCAACTGAAGAGGTCATTAACTCATATCATATCACTGTTTGATATCAGTGAAACGTTGTAACAGCTGATCAGCAGCCTGCGGTGGGTTGGCGCCCCGCCCTTGGTGTCCCCTGCCCTGTGCCCTATGTCTTCTGGCATGGACTCCAGGCTTCCCCACAACCCTTAACAGGATGAAGTGGTATAGAAGATGACTGACTGACTGACTGACTGACTGATCAGTAGCACATCTGTACTATAAATGGTCATTATCACAGCTTTGTAGCAGCTGATTGGTAGTGTTGATATGGTGTGACTGGTTAAAAGTGCAGATTTTCAGTCCCTATCACTTACCATGTTTTGCTAGTCCTACTCAATAGCACTACTCTAACATACCCAGACCTTAATGTGATTTTGCAACCACTAGTAATTAGCTCAGCGTTACAGTAGACTGCAGCATCACTCAGTCCAGCCAGAGAGCACACCTGCAACCTCTTACCCAGTTTATACCACAAGAATGAATTAAAGAGACTAAGATATATTGTCAGTGAGAAAGAATTGTTATGAATCTGGAGATTTCAGACCACTTTATAAACAGAGATGTGGGAAACTTCAAGTGTTTACTCCAGCCATTTTCACAGCACTTGTCACGTTGCATATGCACAATGACATCACCAACTGAAGCAGACTTCCCATGTGTCACCAGTTTAGTCTAGTTCTGTAATGCTCTCCTTCCGGGTGTGCTGGTGTTCTATGCACAGTCTGGCTGCTGACATTTGCAGGGCCTAAAGACTTGGTATTTACATTTACATTTATTCATTTAGCAGATGCTTTTTTCCAAAGCAACTTACAAATGAGTGAAAGTACATGTGCATTTTAAAATGAGGTTAGACAATGTCTGAGAATGCAGCTAACAGTAAGTGCTCTCCTTCAATCAAAAGAGCACAAGATTCTGTTAAGTAAGATAGTCCAAACCAACTAACATGACAAACAGTTTAATATCAGTAATAAAAGTTAAAATAAGCAATAGCACAATGGATATGTAAGAAGTAATTAAGACTACAGCAGTAAAGTAACAGAACTGAGGAAGATAAAGTTCAACTGTTCCCTGAAGAGATGCGTCTTCAGGTGCTTATGGAACGTGGACAGAGAGAGAGAGGTAGGGGATGTAGATGTTGATTCAGGACTGGAGGTAGCTTTGAGCGGTCCCATTTATGGACTTGAAAGTAAGCATGAGGATCTTGTACTTGTTGCATGCTTGGACCTGAAGAAAATGAAGGGAGATGAGAAGCAGAGTAACATGTATCCATTTGGGAAAGTTGAAGACAAGACATGCCACAACATTCTGAATCCTCTGGAGAGGCTGTGTCGCAGAGGCCAGGAGCCCAGCCAGGACTGAGTTGCAGTAGTCTAATCTTGGGATGACTAATGCTTGGACCAGGAGCTGGGTTGAATGTTCTGTTAAAAATGGTCTGATCTTCCTAATGTTGTAGAAGGCAAATCTGCAAGCCCTGGAGACTGTAGCAATGTGTTTGGAGAACATTAGATTGTTGTCCATCAGTAATCCAAGGTTCTTTGCTGAGGTTGAAGATGTGCCAACATTGCAGTTGATGCACCAAGGATTAAAGACAGCTCATGGAGAATGTAGTTCTTGGCTGGAATGACCAACAACTCAGGCTTGGAGAAAATCAGCTGCAGGTGGTGATGTTCTATCCATCTTGAGATGTCTGCAAAGCATAAGGTGATCTTAGCTGAAACTCCTGTGTCCGAGGGTGGGTAGGACAGGAAGAGTTGAGTATCATCAGCATAGCAATGGTAGTAGAGGTCATGCAAAGCAATGATGTATCCCAGGGAGGTTGTGTACAGTGAGAAGACGAGCAGGCCATGTACCGAATTTTGAGGGACCCCTGCCACAAGGGTTCTTGGCTCTGACACTTGGACCTTCCAGGATAATCTGTAACAATTTTCTGAGAAGTAGAAGGCAGTCCATCAGAGCACAGTACCTGAAATACCAGGGTTGGAGGGCACTGTAACAAGAAGAATATTTGTTAGTCATGATAATGTGTTTGATCTTAACATTGAAGTCCTTTGTTGCTCTGTGATTTTCTCACTTATGTGCTGTAGAAAAGGCACCAATTTTGAAAAGATTTTTCACAGTGGCATTGCTGGAACATTGCAGTTTACCTTGGTACCTGCTCAAAAAGAATTTTAATTAACAGAAACTTTTTTTTTTGCTTTATACCTTGGAGTGTTTGTTATAGTTTGATAACACATGTTTCTTGGATGTAAAGAAACTGAAGTGGTAATTGTGTTTGTAGTGCACCAAAGATTCCACTGGGGTGGTGCTGTGGAGGTGTTTGACACGTTTATTATTCTGGCTGTGTTTAACCAATTCTTCACCGTCTTCCCTGCAAATGAACAATGGGATCATATTAGCCACAATGGTGATTTTAGATGTGGTTATGGGTATGTGGGCAAGAGGACAAGCAATGAATATTCACATTATGAAAATATGATAGGATATACCTTCTAGCTTTATTCAAGAACTCAACTGCATCTACTAAAGTAACATTTAACCTCAGAAACTGTGAAGTCAGATGTTCGCTTTAGCATCCAATACATGCCACCCAGTGCATACCAACTGCCCAAATAACAGTTTTTGTGTTTTCTGATGACTACTAAAAGTTCGTATGTATACACATCTTTCTAACACATGCACATGAAAGCAATCTTTTAGATAACTGACTACCGTTTTGTTCTCTGACAAAAACAAGCTGTTTATGTCACAATGTAATATGTTAATTTATTGGTCATTAAAAAGAATGTACCTTGAGCAGTCAATAGAATGAAAGTAAATAGGCAAAATTGGTAAGCCTGCTCACAGTTCAGACAGAGCACAATGCCAAAGCACTTTGGTCTTGAAGACTTGTTTTCTTTTCCTCAGACAAGTGGGAGGATGAGGGGGGCGGAGCCACAGCCCTCTGCTTTGCTGATTGGAATTGACCTCAAACCGTGCACCAATTACACGGCCGGTTGCCCTTTTAAGACCTCAGTGGATGGGTGCCGGGGTCAGGGGGCTAAACTCCAAGTGATGCGTTACTGCCAGTGATCGTGAGGCATTTGACTGTAGGGGAGGGTTCATATTGTTACACGGAGGTTTAGTTTAGCTGTCCTCTATAACTCAAATGTGGTTTTATTTTTTTCCCAGGACGAGCAGCTATCGTATTTAAAAGGAAAATAACAGTCTGATTTAGGTGTCCCTTTGTTGTTGCTCTGTGGTCTTGGGCATCTCCTCCCCTTTCCTACAGAGCAGTCCCTGTGGTCTAGGATTGTTTTGATACCGTTTTCTCCAGAAAGTCAGTGTTGGATTGCATTAAGTGCCTAACAAAAGCTCTGCCCCCTTACTGTATCTGACAGGTCATTTTGTACTGCAGGTCTAGGAAAACAACTTTTTCAGTACAAAGAGAGAGCATCAATGTGCTGCAATGCTAGTACTCATGGAAGATGCCATCATCTGTGATGCAAGTATATAGCTCTTTAGTGGATTTTAATCTTCATTTAACAAGAATATACTGGAATGGGAAATTAAATTCAAAACAATCAACAAACTCTACAATTTTGTTGCTTAACATAGTAGATGCCTTTAAATAAAACATATTTTAATATGTGTATGACTATCATTACATTTATCATACTAATTAGTTTTATACTGTCAGTGTCAGGTAAAATAAGAGAAATAAAACTGTCCTCCTGGCACCTCTTTAATCTGTCCATTGTTACCTTTTACACACTCTGCTTTCACAACATTAATGGCTGTTATGAAGTGGCGCCTTGCCAAGGGGGCGTTCTGTTTCTTGTTCAGTGATCCCCGTAATAGACTTCAGGCCATCTATGTTTAGGACGAGTGGTTGGAAATCAATGACTGGATGAATAAGTGAATAAGAAACAATTAGAACTTTTTAAAATGTTGTTCGTTCCTTTCTTTCTAGATGTAGTGTAGTATCCATATCTCTCTGTCATTGATTTCTGGAGGAAGTTTTGATGTTAAAACCAAATCAAAGTACCCAAGATGTTAACACTGTTATAATTTCAAAAGTAATGCATAATGATTTTCAAATAGAAATTTTAAATGTTTTAACAGCAAAGACATGGTGTGATTAATTTTTTTTTAATAAATCTTAAAATGTTTGTTGTCAATTACTCATAAATGGGATGTACATAGCTCTCAATTCTCCACATTTAATCATGTCTAAATACACTAGCTGGCTTTGCATTTTGTATGATGCCTTACTGTAAAATATCTTTACAAGACCGTGACATTCCCTTTTCATAATGAACAAGTACATTGTTCTAATAATTTGACATCACTGGTCACGTTACATTCACTTTCACGTTCGAAACTGCATCTTCTAAATCGATCCAAAATACAATATAAAAAAAATTGCTATATTTACATTTTTTAAAACACATTATATTGCAGTTGTGTATTTGTGTGCGGAACGCATAGTTAGCATCAGTCACCTGTAACAGCGTTTGTCTGTCTTGTTCACCAGAGCCTATATGTGGCGCACGTATGTAATCTCAACTATATCGCCGACAGCCTCAGTTGACCATTGTTGTTCTGCTGTTCTTCACATATTTGTTTTGGTGGTTTTTAGACGTGTTTGACTAAACTTGGGAACGTAACGTCTGCATTCCTGAAGAACTGCTTGTAAAGTTCTCGCAAAGATGTCAAATGGTAACACTTGTGGGACGCGTGGGTGGAGTTCGGTTACCGTGCATGTGGCGGAGTGAGTGCAGACGGCTTTTTAAAAGCAGATAAAGTCTTCGCTCAGGCTTCGATTCAGGAAACATTCTCCTGGTGTTCGGATTTGTGTTCATCTTCATTCTTTCACTTTTGTATTTTTGCTTTTTGATAAATGGTAGGAATACTTCTTCGAATGTACATAGAAAAGTTTTGTTGGATGCACGCCAAGTGGATTACACCACACGGGTGTATTTTCAATATATGATAGTTTGACAATGCAGTTGAAGTAGTTATGGATAACAAAGAAAAGAATTATGTTTTAGAATTAAAGACTTTAATATTAAATAGCAAAGTGGTTTGTAAGCGTGGAACATGTCCACTATAATCTGTATAAAGCAAACATACTAGGGCTCAGTAATTGCTACAGAGGTGCATATACTGGTATCTGTCATGAGTACAATTTGTGTTTGTACTGTACAAATAGAAAATGTTAATTTCCAGTTATTTAGAGTGAAGCAATCCCTTTATAGGGAAATCTCTTGATGACTAAGACCAGATACTGATGTAATATCTGATGCTAGTTGTGAAATCTGTTTCCAAATGTACATGTTAAATTAGGAAAATCAGTTCATTCCTCAATCTCCACCCCTAACATTAGGTCATACCAGCATCCAGACTCAAGCCCTTAATTGTGGTGCTTTATTTTACCCTTGGTTTTCAGGGCTATGTCTAAAGCCTTGTCCTCCACCTTTAACTCTTACCTTTAGTTCTTAGCTTCTGATCTAAGATGAAAAGCCCTAATTTTACACCAAGACTAAGGTCTCACTTCCAAACCTGACCCCAGCCTCCCTGACCCCCAGTTTTGAGTCCCTACCCTCATCACTTAGCTCAACTTTACCCCATGAAATGCTCTGCGAGTCCTCTAGGCCACTGAGATGGAGTAAGCCAATATCCTGCTCAGGCTGACGACGTGCCAGCCATCGGAAGTTGATAAGTGAGACGCTATATTTGTTTTCCCTTTCCCTGTTCCCTCCACATTTCAGGGAGTTCACGGTGAAGGTTATGAGCTGCTCAGAGAAAGATGTTCTGCTGACTTCTTAGCATTTCGGGGAGCATTGCTCAGTGGGATTAATGGTCCCCTTGGGAGTCAGCCAAAGGTTGTGGGCCTTTAGCAAAATATTCTTGGAAACCAGTCTCATCACCAAAACTTACGCCTCCTCTCATTAGTAACCCCCAGATGGGGTGGATGCTTAACTAGGAGAGATTAACTCTTCAGAGAAGTGTGGTGCCAAAATGTAATATTGCAGGAAGTTATTAAACCTTTAACCCATAAACCGTTGTCAGCTCAGTGTTTGACCCTGCACTGACAGACCTGTGATAAATAACGAAACTGTCCCGTATTAAAGCAAAGCCCCATTCATCTGTATTAAACAACTGCTTTGTTTTCCTTTAAAGGGTGTGATTTGGTATTCTAGGGGAAGTCTGTTTAAACTTACAGTAATATTATAACTTTGAATCAGTTTCAGACAATTCAGAAAAAGATAACAAAGTACAATATCTAAAAGCAAACCCCTATATAAGGTGAACGTAAATATCTTTCTTTTAAATCACAATATCATGTAGAAACCTTCCATACAGTCTTAGTTTTTAGTTGAAATGATGACAGAACTTCAGTACTGAGACCAAGAACAGAGTTCATTTTTATGCTGGCAATTTAGATTTCTAGCCAAAAAAACAATCAAAAAAAGTCTAGTTCAAAAATACTGGAAGATCAGTCTGTGGGAGGTCAAACACAAAGGTACAGGTAACTGGGCACAGGAGCTGGATGACTTGGAATTTAGGTACACTTGGTTGAAGTATGCAAGACTACAGGTGAACTCAGAAGAACTGCTCAGTATGACCATAGAGAAGCCATACATGACAGAGGGAGCGTAGTAAAAAAGAAATTAAACACGTGAAACAGCAAATTTCCAACATGTGGAACTACAAAACCAATCAACAGAATAACTGGTAAATTGTTGAATGAGTGCAGGTGTTGGGGTTGGAATGTTTGGGGTCATATGACTGTGCTAGAAGGTGTTACAGTACATTATTTATTGTCTCTCTTTCAAAGATGGAAAGATTAAGCTGAAGGAGAAATAAGATTCCATGTTATTTTGGAAGATATTTCGTATACAGTAAGAGTAGGTAGTTAACATTTATCATAATGAAATTAAAATAGTAAAAATATACATAAGAAAGGTATTGTACAAAATTCAGTAATAATAATGCATCCATCCATTAGCCAACCACTTATTCTTTGCAGGGTTGTGGGTAATTATTGTTAACAACAACAACAATAATAAGAATAATAGCTGTAGTAGTTTAATAATTTCAACTCTTAAAATGATCCATATTGTTGTGTCGTCTGTAACAGGCTATGGATCAAGTTGAACATACTTATGTAAAAAGCAGAATTTTTAAGTTCTATTAAGCTGTTTCACTGCAAGTTTAAATTTGACAAAAGACAGAGATGGGTCAAAGAAGGGGAGAGAGTTTGTACAGAGTAGAGAACACTCACATTGTGTGTTTATAGTGAAGATTAATTATTTTATCTGCAAATCTCATCTTCCTCCAGCAGACACTACAAATACAGCTATACTAATATACATTATACCCTATACATAAATACATATATCAAAACTAAATATATTTAAATATTTGTCAGTCAGTCAGTCATATTAAATATTTGGCTGTAATAAATTTTATTTGCATCATTAGTATTATGATGACAGCAAATTACATCCAAAAGGAGAAACAATTGTGTTGTTTTGTAACCAGATCAGCTTTTTCCCCATTCACACAGCCAAATCGCTCTGCTACAGCTATTCAGGTGCCTTGATCACAGACTCCAGGGACTTGAACCAGTGACTTTCAGGTAATGAGCTGATGTCCTTAACCACAGCTTCCACTTCCACAAATAACAGTTCTTTAACTAAACACTTTTCTTTTTTCAAATTTATGGAACATGGTGTTCAGTTTTTTAAAACAACACTTGAGCAGACCACACAGGAGCAATTTATTGCAAACCCATTTCTGTTAAATTGGGTTAGAGAGCACAGATATGTGTTGGCTAGCAACTGACAAGGTTACTGAGTGCTCAAAATATTATATGATCTTTGTGATATTGATGCTGCATCCTCCTCTCTGTTTGTCATTCTCATTATTCTGTAGGTGCTTCACCTTGAATCTTTTCATAAATCTGGCCTATAGGTTTTTGTGTTGTAAAGACATGTAATGGAATTTCATATAAAAATTACTGGAAATTATTAAAAATACAAAGCACCATTACAACTCATTAAAATGTGTTTACGAGCTCAAATGTAAAGGAAGCATAAACTGCACAGTATAGTATTATAAAATGTCATTCATTCATTTTTTAAGCTTTTATAGACAACACCAGATACAAGAGAGGACTCACAATGGACAGGGCCCCAATGCATTATAGGTAACACACACACACACACACACACACACACACACACAAACACAAATTTAGTGTTCCCATCCACCTTATCTATGTCTTTGGACTGTAGGAGGGCACAGGAGCATCCAGAGTAAATTCACACATTTGCACAAAGAGAACATAGATGGTCTACACACATAGTAAATGTGTGCATCTGTGTGATTAAATGTTTGTCTATATAAAGTTTTAAGAAAAAATGCCTCAGTATAGATACTGTTTGCCATAGAAAGTTAGATTTCTCACAATTGATACATTTTAAACCTTAAAGATGTACACAGTTTCATCTCAGTAACTCAGGTTGCTTATTTATTATAGCACAACCACTTCCTGGGTGGCTTTGTGATTTATCCTCTCACTATACTCTCTACTACTTTCTGCTCTTAGAGAATAATTGTAAGTACTAGGTAGATTTTACACATACTTCAGTAATGCAGTAGTATTATACTTCCTGGTCATTAATCTCAAATTCATTTGGACTTTCATTTATCAAACCATTTACGTCACACTGCAGAGCAGGGTACTGTATTGGTGGGTCAGTAGTTCAGCACAGGGTAGTATCTTACACATGCATGGACATAAACACTACGAGCAGTTTAGAGTTTCCAGTTAACCGGAATTATATGTCTTTGGATCATGGGAGTAAGAATGAGAACTGAGAATAAAGCCACACAAACACAGAGGGAACTCACACAGATTATTATTATTGTTGTTGTTGTTGTTTTTTTTGTTGTTGTTGTTGTTGCTGTTAAATTAAAAGCCCATACAAACTTTTATGATACAATTACATTGACTTTGGTAGACATCCAGTCTTTGGGATTTGACATGTTCAGTTGACTTCAGTGATTAGTGTGTGTCTTGCATGATGGGAGATGCCTCCCTGGAGTGCACTTCATCTGTGTGACACAGCTCAGGATATCATTATTAACAGACTCTGTTCCTTCTCACACTACCCTGGTCTGACCGTTCTGTGCACAGCTAGGAAACCCATTTATGCCAAAGTTGTTTATGCATCCAGTGTAGTGGCTTTTGTCCAGCTTAGCAATGGTATAGCAGTTTGTGAATGCAACGAAGATGTTAATAAAAACTGTCTACAGCAAACCTACATTTATGAGGCTGGGATGCCCATTACCCTGTTGCAATATATCCTTTGTTATTGTCCCAAAGTAAATAAAGGTCTGTAAATGGCAGTGCTCATCTCAACTCCTAAGAACAGATAGAAACAATAGTTTATTGCGTTTACCCCATTATAGGGCTGTTTTATATTTAAAACAATTGCCATGAGAAAGACGTAACATGAAGAGCATTAAAATTAAGCATTTTTTTCATTGTACAATAAAACCTTCAGTGATATTCAGGCCACTCTATAAAGTAAGAACTAATTCAATACCCTGAGGAGTATCAAATATCAGTAAGAATGAAATGTAGATGCATGCAGAGTCCAGCTTGAATAAGATCATGAACCCCCTTTAGATGGTCCTACAGTTTCAGTACTTCAAATGCACTGACAGGTCTGCACTTGCCAAGAACTTTAAGTTTAACAGGGATATACCTAGCTGTCAGACATGTGTGTTCCACATACAAACATTACAAGACAGACTAAATTGTGTCTGAATTTAAGCAAAAATTGTAAAAATTTTAATTAGATAAAAACTGATTTTTATTTGAGTAAATCCTGTTGTTCACAAATTGCCATATTGTATTAAACTAGAAGAAAATGATCCCATCAGCACTGAGACCAGTATGCAGGCGGATCCCATCCAATGAGCTGGGATGTGTAAAAAGAATTACACAGCAGCCAATCACATTACAGACACTACAGCCAATCACCAGTCAGCCTGCCTTCTTTGGCCTGAGGCAATTGCAAGTGCAACATGTGAGTAAAGGTATCAATCTACATTTTTCCTAGTACAGTATAGATACCAAAAGATGTTCACTGAAGTCTCAGAAAGAACCTTGCAGTACTCCCCTTGAAAAAGGTTTTTAAGTTCTTAGTATAAATGTCGAAACAAACTTAGATCTAAAGCAAGGGTTTTTAGTTGTAGCCTAACTGAATGTATCTGGACAATCCCTGTTGTGTAAGTTTGAGCATGGAAATATGAAAGCGAATGTGTGATACCATTTGGACTGTAATGCATGATAACATATGGGCTATATCTGGACAGTTCGATTGTATGTTTACTTGCGGTTTTAATGTGATGATAACAAGCTGTGTGAAGCGTAAAAAAATAAAAACTTTGTGCTCTCGAGCAGGAGACATAATAGAAAGAAAAGACACTGACAGTTTGACCTCGTTCAGATGTGAAAGCTTTTAGAAGGAAAATGTGCAACTCAAACAAACAAACGTAAGGCAGCGGTTGATTCGTGTCAGAGAGCCCCGCCCTATAGCCCAGCTGGTCCATCTTCAAGCCAGGCTGAGCTCTTTTGTTTATGGGCCGCTTGGCCAAGCTTTGAGATGAACTTGTTGCAAGTTTGCTAAGAGGGAAACAGTCTTATTCTTGACAAAATGGTGTGTGTTCAAGCTCGGTATGGCTCGAGCCGTGACTCTGGGGCTTTTCCAGTAGTCTAGATTTTATAAATGTTCTTTTCAATGCTGTCTCAAAACAGGAACTGTCACAAGATCACTTCCGAACAAAAGCCAGAAACATTTTACAGCAGAGCACATAGAAGCATCAAAGACCTTAACTTGAGGGGCAAGGCACTGTTAGAGATTTATTCAAACAGGAAGTTTTATAAAGATACCATGTTTATGTACACACATTGTTCTTTACATACAGATAGTACAGAAATATCATTGAACATTAACCTAATGTCAAATCTTCTTTGATTGTCATTGTAGGTTTGAGCTGAAAGATTTCCTGCAGTTGACACTCTGATCATCTCCAAGCTCAGCATTCATCAGGTGCATGTGTCATCCCTCACCCCCCCAGCCTCATTCCTCCTACAAGCTTTTGAGCAGTCACGGCCAGCCTGGGAATTCGGGAGACTGAGAGGTCAGATGAAGTTTTTGCTTGGGAGGAGCAGGGGTGGCTGCTTAGAATAATGATAGTTCTCTGTACACTCAAGATATACACAGCAGAGACAGCATTCAGGGTGTTCCTGTGGACCCTCGTGTTGGTGGAGTGATTCTCACCCACATTGTGACAGCACCAATGCCCCATTTGGTTTACTCTATGTAAGCCAAGAGCAACCCGGTCCACATGTGTGTGAGGATTTGTTTAAAAATGGATGTGTGATGTAGAAGTGGAAGGGGTTAGGGCAATTGACTGTCACTGAGCCAAAAAAATTCTGTCTTTTTCCCCTCACTTTGATACTTTGAATATATATATATATTCCCTTTGGCTTTTAACAGGTGCACCAAAGATTTGCAGGGTATTTCAGAAAGTAGGTTTAGCAAGTTACCCTGATCAGTTAACCCCAAACTCTGGATTTTCCATTCCAGAAAGCAAGGTTACAAAGAACGCCAACTCAGTCACTACAGCAACTTACGTGCTGAACTAAATCATGATAGACAGAGGAGGCAACTTGGGGCTATAGATGGAGCTGTAGCAGAGTCACCAGCATTCCGCTATCGAAAATGTCAGCATTCAGAAGTCGAAAATGTCATGTCTGTCTGTTGGAAAGTGGTGAACATATAAACCTTAATAATTTGTAGGGTGCTAAAGGTTCATTAAACCACAGCTGGATATACATGCACTTCCACATGAACATTATGCACCATGGTTTTGCACTGATATTGTTACAAACAGCACTGTAACTGTATGTTTCAGGGGTTGTGGGTTCAAATCTGGTTTTTTAAAGATGGAGTGTAACCAATGCACATATTTTTTATGTTAATCCAACAGACTTTTTTAGTGCATGTCATCTCTCTGCCTTTTGCAACAGCTTTAGTGCTGCCTTTGTTAAAAATTATGAATTTGTTTTCTGCATATGCAGATATTAACAAGTACGATTCCACACACTGAGCAGAAGTACATAATATAAATAACATTTCCTAAATGATTTATTGAATTTTCTTATGTGGAACCAATATATTTTTTATGTTAATGAAACAGACCTTCACTTTCAGTGTACAGTAAAGTAGGCAACTCCACACCTCTTGGTGTCTGTTTTCATGGCAAATCATTAATTCAGCAATGTACCGATAATGGCTTTTCATTGTTCCACGTGAATATGCTTCAACAAGTTTCAGCCTGGTCAGCATTAATTATCTGTGATCCCTGAAATGGAAATCTAACACTCTTTAAATGGAAACCCTGAACATGGTGACTCAGGGTTGTCCAACTCCAAATTTAAATTTAAACTCCTAGCTTTTAAAACTGCCTTTCTAATATACCCACCTGAAATGTTTGTGTATCTGTTATCTCATTTGTTTATTTCGTTTGTGTATTTGCATTCTACCATTCACTTAACGTATCATGTAACAGTGACGGTGGAGCACTCTAGCCTTTCTGTTTTGCTTGTCGTGACAGTAAAAGCAATGAGAAGAATACCCTGCATTTTGAATCCACATTTGTTACTCTATTTACATTACTCAAATTTAAAAAATCAAGTGATATGGAAGAGTTGTTCTGTTCCGTAAAACATGAGGAGTCTATGCAGAAAAACTGGGGCACTTCACCAGGAATATGATGAATTATATTAAATAAATATTTATTATTTAAAAAACACAGCCAGAACTTTCCTAACCACCCAACCTTGTTTATGCAGCCATTTTACGTAAATGAGATCAATAAGCCGAAACACAGTTCACAACTCCTCTATCTCAATGTCAACACATAACAAGTTAAAGTTCAGCAAAAGAATTTAAGACAGGAAATATAAGCGACATAAAAAGACCTTAGAGGAAGGGGCGCAGCTGCCAAGCCAAAAAGATGCAGTTTCAACAATGATGATCATAAAGAATAATGATTAAAAAGTGCCAAAATAAATAGCTAAATAACAGAAAATCGTCTCACATGAATCTGTGTAAACAACTGCCAGTAACAATTAAAATGCAATGTCAATAAAGGGAGAAAGAGGCTTTGGGGTTTTGCTTTATGTTGTTGATTAAGAGTTTTGCACATCCTCTTCCTAATGTCTTATGACTCTTAGGCATATAAAGACCTTATTATTGTACTCGAGTACAATCAATTTGGGGTCCCGAAGCAGATTTTGTCCAGATAATGTAGCATTTTTTTTTTGTTAATTTAATTATGTTTACTTGGTGAAAATGCATATAATTCACTGCATTTACACATTCATTCTTTGCAAATCCACACTTCTACACATTCTGTCACTGCTTTAATCGCATAAAAGGGGTGCGCTTTACAGTGTCTCGTACTGTGTTATGTAATGTATTATACCAGGCGCATTAATTAGGAGAAATACAGTACTTAGATGAAATTGTGTAGATGTTTTATTTCATTGTTCACTACTATTGTTCACCTTGGAACATATTAAGACTTTTTTATATTTGCATATACTGTTGCATATGACACAAGTTATTTGGTTGTGATTAGAAAGATTATACTGTGTACATATTAGAAAATGTTAAAAATGTCCTTTGTTTCTGAAAGGTCAAATTAGTAACAAATGGCAGACTTATGTAGAGTTAGTTAGATAATTCTGCTATCTTTGAGCTTTGTCTCTTTCGTGTCTGAGATGGTATGATGATGGTATGTGGACCTACTTTGCAGCATGGTTTAATTCAGTGTGCAGTTCCATATCTGTGGCAACTGACTGAAAGGATGCCCAAATACTCATAAAAAAGAGTCAAAATAGGCCACTGAAGAAAGTCACTTTTGTGTTGATAGGCTGGTCAGAACATCATAGCAGCCTGACCTCCGCGCACAAGCAGTGCGTGCTGAAAATGGCACTGAACATGTGCGTAAGGACACAGACTCACAGACTTGGGTGTCTGTATAAACGTACCAAATGAACAAACCTCCTCCTAGAAAAATTGAGTTACGACAGACCACTAGGCTGATGATTGGCTGTATAGGTCAACACTGTGGCGGGAGGACCAGTGCCCCTCTGATCCTGGTTAAGTGGCCTCACTTTTGGCCAGCAGGGGCGGCTTATGTTACAGCACTTGTCCGCTTCCTGGCCTAGTGGCTGGGGTGTCAATCCCCAAGGGGCCCTGTGCTGGCAGCACAGTCTGATGAATGGGCCTCAACATCAACACCTTCCTCTAAGGATTCACTGGACACTTCCTACTACTGCTCCTTCCTGTGCTCATGCAGAGCAAAGACTTGTGGGAAATTTCCAGAGCCACTTGTCAGCCCTTTGCATGACCTGTAGAAATTCCTAGAACACTGCCTCATCCTGATGTGATTCTATTACAGCAAAAATAGAGGAGGTTAATTAACCAATTCATGAGAGAAATTTAAGTAAAAAAAATCAACGATATCAAGTTGTCTTGGTGGCTGTGAAACCCTTAAAGAGTTTATCAGACAAATACATACACATACATGCATACAAATAGTTTTATGCCTGAAATTAATTAAAGCTATCTGCATAAAAATACATGTACTTTATACAGTATAGTTTGAACACTTGCACTGTTGACAGCTTTAAATCAAAAAAGCTGAAGTTAGATGTTTGAAATACAGTTTAAGTTTACAAATTAAGCTTACTGGAAATTGGCTCAGGGTTTTTAAATAGCATAGTTTACTTACACAGGAACATTTCCTTTCATGGCATCTACACAGGAAACAAAGTGCAGTTTGTAAATGTCACCTTTGCAGTGACACTGAGGCCAATGACATGTTGTTACACTCAGAGTACTGAAACATATTGAAGCGTGCACATGCATGCACATACGATGAACATGCCATGGTGCCATGCTCTCAGCATGAATGGTACACACACACAGAGGAAAGCTTACTAGTTCAGAGGTTTACCAGAGGACAACAGCAAAGTATTAAAGGGTTGTGACTTGTTCAGTGCCCAGATTTCTGTATGTTTGTATTAGGATTCACAAGTATAATTTTTACTTCCCACAGGCTCCGTGGCAGGTTATGGACGTAAGGCCAGGGCTTCCCTAGGGTCCTATGTGTCTCTCTGGGGCTTCAGGAGCTTTTGTGGTGCCCTCTGAGCCTCCCTGGGTTTCCACAGGCCCACTGGGGCTTACCAGAGCTACCTTTGTTTCCTGATGTGTACAAGGGGCTGGTGAGTCATCTTTAGTCCCTGACCAGCATCTTATGACGAAGGCTGACTGCTATGTCACTACAGCTACTATACACCTACACCTGTGTAAACAAAACCTTTGTCTGGCTTCTATACCACTGAATAATGGAGGCAACCAGCACCAGCCCCGAGACTGAATGTCCCTGGAGATATCCTAATGACCCTTGGTACCATATTACACTTGATACTAAGATAGCGGACACCTCTACAACTTCCTGTGTCTGTGTGTGTGTGTGTGTGTCTGTGTGTGTGTGTGTGTGTGTGTGTGTGTGCACGCGTGCAGCAGTCAGGATGGGTCTTTCTACTGACCTTTTGATTCCCATTTTCAGCATGACCCCTAGTGACCTGAAAAGTAAGGAAAATGTTTGTCACAGCAAAGCAGCTCAGTATCAAGGGTGGCTCACATCTGGGCCTAAAGAGGGATGGAGGGAGGGAGGGAGACTGTCCGAGACAGACCAGGGAGCCACTCTGGGTCTCAGACGGTTCCTCCATCTCCTCCACAAACCTCCCACAGGAGACGCAAGGCAAGGCAACAGCACTGAGTCTTCCTGTTACAGCTGATAGAGTTCCCTAGTGGTGTCGAGGGGGCAGGTTGTACTAGAGGAGTTTGGGAGGCGTGACATGTTAAATGTCATCCAGCAGGAAGCAGGGATTTCAGCATTAAATCCAGTCAACACTTCAGTAACTATCAGTCGTGTGTATGAATTTATCTTGTGGAGCTTTGAGCTCATAACTGGAAAAGCACCAGCTTCATGTCTGCGTGCCGAGCTCTCTGTGAAATTTACTCCAGAACAACACTGTCCTATCAAGCTTTCCACCTCCTTTGGGCTCTTTTCAGATATGATTTTAGCTGTTTCCTTAGCTTTTGTGATAGGCTAATAATGAGAAAATACTGGTGTGACGGCATGCAGTGTTCCTGATAAACGAATGGCTGTTCCCTCTGTGAACATGTAGAAAGTGCTTCAAGAGTTGTGCAATTCTGCAGACAACACATGGCCTTTCAATATGCAACACATTACAACACATATATCCAAATACAGCATTCAGTGAGCTAAAAATCAAGACAACAAGAAACCATACAATTAAATGTGTTTGTACATTTACTAAGACAATGGACTGAAGGCTAAGAAAGTCAAAGTACACTTTCATTTCATGATTTATCTGAGACAAACTAAACTTCAGTTACATGATTAACTTATAGTTTCAAGTATTTTTCACAATTATACAAATACTGGAAAAAAAGAAGAATGTATTTTTAAACTTAACAAATAAGAAGATTGGTATAATACTCAACAGCAGAGACAGTCAGACAAGGGGCAGAAAATGTAGTCTGAATTAGAGGCTGATGCTCCTGGTGTGGCACAGCCAACAGACACGTGAAGGTATGCATGGAGATGCAACCACATGTGGCCGGTTCAAAGAAAACACCTGCAATCCATTCAGCAATGCAGCACATTAGTCTTTATAACAGGTCCATGAGGTTATTTTATTTGAAAATATTGTAAGTATATGGTCTCACCAAAGAACTGCTAAATGAAATATGAGAAGAATTTATATCTTTTCTAATGTTATCATTAATTCTGTTTGTCCTAGTCTCCAGTGACCTTTCACTTCTCATGTCCTATGCACTGTAGGTTGGCGACTCTCAGCAAGCCCAACTACAAGGGACATCAGGTCACGAACCACCTATACTCCCCCTGACACCTTCCCTGCCCCAGCCGACTGTCAACCTCTCATTCTCACAAAAAGACCAATAATGAAGCAGAACCCAGACAGGAAACGACGAGCTGCCCGAAGACAATCAAACTAAACACAGCAAGTGACATGAGTTTGGATCCCAGCATCCAGACTGCCAGTAAATATGAAAGTGCTTGTGCTTTCCCATAAATACATCTGGCAGCGTCTCCATAAATATCATCCACAAGGTCCGCTTCAGCCGGCTCTCCAGCTGAGACTCCCTGGTGCAGTACTATAAACTACACACCAGTACCATTCATCCCGGGACCAGACAAATGTTCCGAGCCTCGTTTTTTTTTTTTTTTTTTTTTATTTCACGTCTACTCGAGTAAACACTGGGCTCTTACTTTTCAAACACCCTTCAGCAGATGGAGAGATAACACAATGTCTAATCCATGCACAGGCCCCAGATGCGCAGGAAGGCTGAGAGCCACATACACGGCGACACACTAGCTGGCCTCCAGATATAATGACTTCAGACCTGCTTGCCAGAACACCAGCTTCAGCCTTAATGGATTTTAAAGCTGCCACTGTGGCAGACCCAGCAGCAGTACCATTCATTTCAGACAGCTTAGAGGAGAGGACGGCATGTGAGTTCAGCATTAATACAAAGCCCTCACGTTCCCCTTTCAGGTGTGCTGTTCAACAGCTGTCTATAACAAAGTAAAAGCTTTCTTTTGATGACACGGGACCATTCTTACCTCAGACACAAGATTTAAGTGTTTCTTAAGCCTTAACAAAAAGCTAACTCAGTATAGGTAAGGAATGAGATAGCCAAGGGATGCAGGAAACACTGGAATGATGTGGATCTCAGAAGAAAGGCCTCTCTGTCCCCCCAGGGAAGACACCCCTTCAGGCTCGGAATGAACTCACAAGGCAGCTGATAAGGGTGCCAGTGAGGCACTTACTAGGCCAATCTCATGTACACAGCCCACACTGTGGTATCAGCACACAGAACTAACACTCTCCTCAAAAAGCTGTCACTGTACAATTTTAGAAATTATGTACCAGTAGTCAAGGAGCCTCCCTGCGAAAGGATAAGTAGTTGATTAACGGATGGATGGGTAGGTGGATGGATGGATAGATGGATGCTGACCAACAGCAAACAGCCTTCTGCATTGTCAGGTTTATTTTTGATTTCTCATGGTATTTATTTAGAGTATTATACTGTATTCATGATTACATAAGGTCCTTTATTCAAGCTGTAGACCTCCAGAGTGCTCACCCAATGAGGCATGGACTCCAGTAGACCTCTGAAGGTATGCTGTGGTATCTAGCACCATGCTGTCAGCAGCAGATCCTCTAAGTCCTGTAAGTGGGGCATCCATGGACCAGACTTACTTCTCCATTGCATCTCACAGATGCTAGATTCGATTGAGATCTGGAAAATTTGGAGGCCAAGTCAACACCTTGAACTCATTGTTGTGTTCCTCAAACCATTCTTGAACCAATTTTGCAGTGTGGCAGGGCACATTATCCAGCTGAAGGAAGCCACTGCCATCAAGGAATACTGGTTCCATGAATGGATGTGCTTGGTCAGCAACAATGTTTAGATAAGTGGTATGTGTCAAAGTAACATCCATATGAAAGGCAGAACCCAAGGTTTTCCAGAATATTGCCCAAAGCATCACACTGCCTTCTTCCCATAGTGCATCCTGGTGCCATCTCTTTCCCAGGTAAGTAACTCACACACACCCAGCCATCCACATGATGTAAAAGAAACTGTGATTCATCGGACCAGGCCACCTTCTTCCATAGTTCCATTGTTCAGTTCTGATGCTCACGTGGCCATTGCAGGAACTTTTGGTGGTGGATATGGGTCAGCATGGGCACCAGAGATGGACTGGGATTTGAAAACAGACCTGGAGTTTGTTGCTAACCCGCCCAACAAAATGGGCCCATGTCACCTAACTTAGTAGGTCTGACAACCGTCCACACACAAGGTCGGCCGGCCACTCTGGCATTTGACTCTTGCCACTCTGGCATTTTACAAAATGTCCTGATTACCAGTCTGCCTATGGTGTGCACCCTGACTAGTCTGCAGCTATGCAGCCCCATACCCAACAAAGGTCAATGCACTGTGTGTTTTGACATGTTTCTACCAGAACCAGCATTAACTTTTTTAGTAATTTGAGCTACAGCAGCTCTTCTGTTGGATTGGACTACAAAGGCCAGCCTTCGCTCCCCATGTGCATCAGTAAACCTTGCCCATCCATGACCCTGTCACCGGTTCACCGGTTTTCCTTCCTTGGACCACTTTTGGTAGGTTCTGACCACTGCAGACTGGAAACATATCACAAGAGCTGCAGTTTTGGAGTTGCTCTGACCCAGTACTATAGCCATCACAGTTTGGCCTTGTCAAAGCTGCTCAAATCCTTACACCTGCCCATTTTTTCTGATTCCAACATACAAACTTCAGGGACAAAATGTTGACTTGCTGCCTAATATATCCCACCCATTTCTAGGTGCTAATGTAATGAGATAATCCATATTATTTATTGATTTAACCTATTATAATATTATGGCTGATCAGTGTAAGGTACTGTTTGCACTGTAAACAATTCCATAAAAAATGAGAACTGACAGTGTTGGCAGGTGGAATCTATGCAAGTTTGTCTAGGGCCAAAATTAGTTAATCAAACTTAAGACTCCTCAGACTCAGTGGTATTGTGCCATTCTTACAATCCAATCTATTTACAGGAGTTTTACATATTATTGACACGCAAATTCCAGAAGGCACCAGACTGACTTAGCAAGAACGGTTCTGCAATGTAGGACAGGAGGAATGCTATATGTGTGACCTATGTGACTGGTGTAAAGATAACAATCCTCTTGGTGGGTGCACAGCAGGAGCATATGCGGCATGGAGGTAAGTGGGAGATTTGTTGTGAACAGGTGAAAATAAAGAACAAGTGAAAATAACTGATGTCAGAACTGACCAAGTTGGGAAATGTTGCAATCACAGTTCAGAGGTCATTAACAGTAAAGTCCCAAACCCAGTACAGACCACACAGCAACCCATAAGGTTTCCAGTGGAGTACAAGCCACAGGAAATGGTTAAAAGACAAATGAACTGAGTTCTTTGTATCCTGACAGCAGTGTGGGAGGCCTGCAGTTTCATGACCATCTGTGTGAAAACTACAGGTATACAGATATTATTTTCACTGAAGTACCTGTCTTTACAGACCCTGTGAGAGTGGGGAATCTGCTGCAAGACAAGTTCTCAAGTCAAACTATGCTGGGAGAAGTAAAAGTATAGCCAATAAAAGAAGCTAATTGGAATGGCAGTCAGGCCTGAAGGCATTCAGACTGAAATGCCTTGTATTTATTTATCATCTATGTTTTATTTGTTGAAAAGAAAACAGAGGCGTGTTTGTACTTTGTTACTTAGCTCCCCTATATGTCAGAATACTCTAAATATCATTTGTTACAGCATTCAGATAAACCAAATTTTGGACAGATAGAATTATAACAAAAACCTGAGGTTGAGCCATTTGGTTGATCCATTGTGGCTGTTTGCTTCACAACAGCGTCAGCTTGCCTTCGTTGGAAGACTCTGATGCTGTCGTAGCATGCATGCCGTGTCAGACACGCGAGGAAACAGCCACGGTATCTGTTTTGTTTCAGCTCAGCCGTGACTGGTATTTACAAACATAGGCGTAAAGAGTGCAAGGCTTCTCACTGTCCTGATCGTCAACATCGGAGACCAATAAAAAGTGAAACTTTGCAGCTTCGGCCCACAGCGGATTCTGAATCGTGAGCCAATCAGACAGTCAGAACTGCTGCTAGAACAATGCTGTGCAGAATCCTGGTCTAGCATGACAGCTGTAGCAATGAATCAGGACAATACAGTACATTCTGAACTATGCAGAAGAACGAAAGGCACCAAGACCATATTTCTGTCCCTTTTCAAAGTACTTGGAGATACAACAAAGTCTGTAGGCAACATAAGTGCCAAGGAAGTAACTTTAATTACTAGCAAAGCTGCATTTTAGACAATCAAGTGTGATCTAATGAGTTAAGATTTTGTATTAAAACCCAGGCAAAACTGATTTGTTTTTATTAAAATGTTTTGATTTCCTGAAATTAAATCTGTAGCACGAGTAAGATGAACCTGGCATAAATGTTCACGAGGTAAAATAACTCAGGTGCTGTGACTGTACGTACACCACAGTCTGTGGTGTGTGGCACCCTACCCACAAAGACCCAGCTTATTTCAAAGTGGAAGTTTGGTTAATGTTCCCCTCAGGCTAATTCCAAAATAGCTAATTAATTTAAGTTTTACTGCATACAACATGTATTGTTTGTAATTTTCAATCAGCAAAATACATTGTACTGGCTTTTTAAATTTTGAAGACAACATCGATACATCTGCTCTCAATAGTGTAACGTTACTTTAAATTATTTTAACTTGTCAGTATTCTTAGGATAATATTTAACCTGCGATACAGACACGTACCATGAAAATGTGGACCTCCATATGTTGCATACAAAGGTGCCCACATTACATATCCTTTTAATAATGTATATCTGTGATTTAAACGTGGTCGCCTCACCAGACCTCAGATGACAGACGTATTAAAAGACTTTGAAACTTTGCAGAACTCCTTTTCTTGTAATACTGGACAGCCACAGCATGAACCTCGGACCTATCTACTCATTTACACTCGGCAGCATTATCACTGACGCCGTGGCAACCTCCCGTTCACCCTCCATGCTCCGACAGAGATAAGACTCGGCGGATCACATATACAGACAGATAGCCTGAAGAAGTCCCTCCCCCTCAATGTTTCTCTAGCTAGTGCAATCTCCCTTTTAACCAAGCTTTCCACCCTTTATCACACCCAGACTGATTATTTATTTATTGAAATGCATTGATTACCACTACAACTACACAGCAAAAATGGCATTGTTAAGTTAACATTAAGAGTGTTTATATTGGTCTACTCGGAGCAGTGTGGACCCATATGAACAGTCTTAGTGTTAAATTAACACTGGCAGCTTTGCTGTGTACCACAGTCTGTGCTCCTATAACTAATAAATTCTATATAATTATATATATGTAATTTATTCTATGCAATTATAATCTGTTTTACCCTTTTTTATGTCAGGATGTGTGGTGAATAACTATTACAATAAAACAGCGAACCATTGTAATTGTTACATGCCACTTTTAATCATATATCATAAAGTACATATAAAATGGTAAAGATGAATGGGTGTTTTCATTATTATTACATTATTATAATATATTATAAGCCATTTTTGCTCTGTGGTGGAAAACTCATTAATTTGCATACATATAATTGACCTTATTTTTGCTCCCTATTAATCAAAATAGTTTTCACTGCACCTTTAAATTAACAGTGACTGCTAGGATAATTATCAGTCTATATTATTCTATATTGCTCTGTAGCTAAAGAAGCAGAATCAGAATCATCTTTATTGCCAAGTATTTTGAACAAACAAGGAATCTGACTCCAGTTCAGTGGCTCTCAGTGTGCTTTTAAAGTTAAAAAGACAAGAACAATGATCTATTTTTAATCATATATACAATACATGAATACAATGTGAGAGAGAGCTTTGTGATGTGTACAGTGGTTATATTTACTGCTTTTTATTGCAGTAAGCTGTTTGCTGTGTCCTGTTATACAGACAAACATGGGTTAACTGTTTATAAGAGTAATGGCACAGAAGAAAAAACTGTCCCTGTGGCTGACTGTTTTGGCGTAAAATGTCTTGAAGTGCCGTCCAGAGGGGAGGAGTTTGTGCCCAGGGTGTGTGGGATATGCAGAAATCTTCTCTGCCCTCCTCTTAACCCATGAGGCATACAGGTCCTCTGTTGAGGGCAGGCTGGCACCAGTGATTCTTTCTGCAGTTCTGACTGTCTGCTGGAGTTTGTTCCTGTCCTCCTTGGTTGAGGAACCAAACCAAACAGTGATGGAAGTGCAGAGAACAGACTCGATCACAACGTTTTCATCACTGCGTAAAAATAACAATTATAACCAACACAAATCTGACTCTAAGACTGAAAAGGTCATTTCAGTTATATTGTATTGGATAACTTAATTAGTATTTCTAATAAGTAATTGGATAATATTAACTTCTATAATATTAACAGGGGACAATACCACTTCATCACATACCTTTAGTGATACTCAGGAATCCCACCAGTCATCTCACAATATTGTTTCTGTGATAGAAACGAGGGTCTAATTGTAGACATTTCTTTCATCCATGTGTTTATTATAAATGGAGGATTCCTTCAACATGAAGGTTACAGTGAAGGAAACTACACTGTACCCTAAAGCACACAAAGTTCACTCCCTCATGGTTTTACCTTTACACTTGTAATTAACGTCAGGAGACACACTCACAATAGCCATTAGTTTGGCTTCTTTGTACCACAGCATGCAGCAGTAATGCTGCTCTCATACACCACCCCATGCAAATGTGTTGCCTTTGATTTAATCCTCCCCATAGAAAAGCCTTTATATTTTATACTACAATGAAGTATGTTGCACACGATCTCCTGGCTTCCTGGGGACACGCAAGTCTTGTATTTGCTATGACCACATACACTATAATAGGTAGTTATGGAAACAATTGGACTGGATTCATATGGTATCAGCAAATCCTGTGTTTCCATGGAGCTCATTCAAGAAACAACCTTCTTTCTTGTCCTCTTCCCTGACCGCCTGCATAGGCAGCACTGCACTACTGCTGATGGATCTGGCACTTGCTTTAAACGTACGACGACATTCTGCCTGTAATTTGCAGACGGCACCTCTAGTCACTGCACTTCACGCCCTATACAGCAGCCACACACACACACCTTCGATAACATGGCCACTCTCCCACTCAAACCCATCTTCACAATGCTGATGATGACCTTGTGCCTTAGCCCCTCCACCCTACCCCCATTGCAGAGATGTCCAGGGCGAAGACCACCTGGCCTACGTCCGCTGCTGTGCCGTGTTTTTGTCACCTTTGACCTCTCATGAGCTAATTAGTGCCCTCTTCCCTAGACTGCTCAGAACTCCCAGAAGAGCCTGATCCCATACCTTTACACTACACCTATTCACTCACAATAGTTTCCTAAGTGACACTGGTTCCATTGCTCTTAAGACGCTTAAAATTAATGATTGTCATGTGACGCACATCAGCCAAGAAAAAAAGTGTGTAGTGTGCGTCTATTGCTTTTCCACCTCCAAAAAATGTAATTCTTCCATGTTTTTTTCTTTATTCTCAATCCTTCTCATCATCACAAAGTGTGGTATGCATCTATTTGTTAGCAGGTTTTCCTGTCTAGACTGTAGCTTTTGTATGTGGTTAGCAGAGCTGTGGTTGTATTGTAAATATATGTAAATATTGTGGTTGTAAATATTATGTAAACAAACTAACTATTGAACCACAGAAGCATAATACTCACATAAGTTGAAAGGAAGCAGCACTTGTATACGATACAAACATACTCTATATTACAGACAGCAGGCTCGTAGGAACGGTTCTTTCACTTGCTTGAAAACACAGCACAGGTGGAAAGGACTGTGCCCCACTCTTTGCTGGGGGGCTGCTGTGATTTTCTGCCACCCAGGTGTACGCTGGCTTGCGTGGCATGCCTCTGTGTCTCAAGCAACAGTTAACTGTCCCCTTTTCTCACTAACATTAGCTAAATGGAATCCCTGCAAAACTATAGTAATGAAAGATCAATAGCTGTATTGATGGGGTTAGAGTTGAACTATAATTTGTGTTTGATTATGTCTATGTGCATGTACAGTGTACGATGTAGGTATGTGTTTGTGTGTTAGAGTGCACTGTCTGTGTGTGTGCGTGCGTGCGTGCTTGCATTCATGCACGTGTACGTGTGTGTGTGTGTGTGTTGTGTGCTTTTATATATGCCCAGGGGAAAAGCATTTCTCAGTGTAAACATAACTATTTGTGTGTGAGTTGCAAAAAATAACAATGTATGGGTGAAATTAAGTACACATAAGTTTTAAGAATCTGCATCAATAATTCATATTTCAGAGATTGTTACAATATATTCCAAACATTTTCTGTCAAACTCTGATGTCCTTATCATTACTCTTCACTAGGCCATCATGCATGTTTGGTGTTTCAGAAATCCTTACGTCAGTTCCCCCAAATACAGCAATAATCCTTAGTTTGAAGGAACCCCCGAACGCCACCGTTTAAAAGAAAATCTTTCCTACACTTTGCGTTTGCTCAGGAGATGGCTATATGATCAGCTGGTTGTTTAAGAAAAGTTACAGACGATTCCAAATGCAATACCTACACCCCGTGTGAATCCTAGCAATCATCAGATCAATTAAACTTGTCTTTAAATCCTTTTAACTATGAAGTCCGAGCTGCTCATAATTCCTGTTGTTTTGGCTCTGCGATGAGTAGGCTCGTGAGAGGCAGTGCAGATTGATGCTAGAAGCAAAACACGGCTATTGGGTACGCCAAGTATCCCTTACACGTGAATTTGCGTAGGCGCCATGGGGTATTTGAGACCCCCAATATCCTATTAGTGAGCCAACTGTGCTGAAAGTTAGGGACCACCACCCCCAGTCATGCGCTTTATAGTAGCCCCAGCAAAAAAAAAAAAAAAAAAAAAATCTTTTGAATTGTAATACTATTCCGCTGTTTGAACATAGACGTATTTACATCGTGTTTAGAAAATAAGAAATTCCTGCAAACTCCGACTTAGTCATATCCATTAAAAAGAGCAGGTGTCGTTTATTTATCCTTAATGTGTACAAATGTCATAGAATTTGGGAATAAATTATTTTCCGTACCTATTAAACATAAGAAGTATCTTATACCATTTTTGTTACCTTGTAATAATTAATTAAATTGGTATTTTTAAATTGTTTAATAATTGCAACATTTTTATAATAATTTATACGATAAATAAATAAATAAAATCTTGTACAATATAACATACCAACTAACAACACTACCTAAAAGACAAAAATTGAATGAAACAATAATTCGGGAGGGGAAAAAAGTTATTTGTGACAAATTTAACGCTAAACCGACAAAACTAAACAAAAACACACAATAAAGCCAACATATTATTTAAATTCGGTTTTCATCTAGGGAAAATGTGTTATAAAGTAATCCAGCTGCCAATTATTTTAAAATCACGCCTTTCCTAGATGTTCATATTTTGTGTAGTCATAAATTACTGAGCATGTGTATCCAACAGCCTCTAAGGTAATATTTAAAATATGTGATATGTTTGTGATTTGAAATACTTTAACCCACTTTATTGCCAATCAATTGTCCAACGAGTCTAAATTAATGTGAAACAGAAAAAGTGCAGTCTTGGCAGCGTGCAAAGACGGTCCCCTCCCCGCCTTTCTAGTCACGCCCCTTGTAACAAATTAGATAAATTGACATTCCCAAAAAGCAGGACGACAGAACTGTACTTAAAACACCGCATGCGTATGAATACCCGCCAACACACTGTTATTCTTATTTTTCATTGAAGACTTATATGTTCTAATTCTTTCGCAACTGTCAAGTTCTCGCTGCGAATATGTCCACTGGATCGATCAGTGATGTCGACGACTTCCACGAAGCGGAACTTCTGGATGACATTTTAAAATTAGGCTCTGGCAAAGACACCGGAACGTCCAACGAAAGCACAGAGGAAAGCTCGAATTGTGAGAGCGGAACAAGAAGAAAGGAAAAAGGCGCCTCTGAAAAAAAGAGAAAAACATCATCAAGAAAAAGTGCCTTGAACGGAGTCGCGCACGAGGGCAAGCAGGTACAAAGAAACGCTGCTAATGCTCGCGAGAGAGCAAGGATGCGCGTCCTCAGTAAAGCCTTCTCCAGGTTGAAGACAACTCTGCCATGGGTGCCACCGGATACCAAATTATCAAAACTGGACACTCTACGCTTGGCATCAAGCTATATTGCCCACCTAAGACAAATTCTAGCCAACGACAAGTACGAGAATGGATACATCCACCCCGTTAACCTGGTA
>JABJVR010000034.1:8047788-8066658 GCA_025773905.1 Chitala chitala
TATAATCAATGCAATGTACACAAAGCATGTATCGGACATTATTTGGAAAGAAAAAAAAAAACTGATCGATTTCCAAGACTAGAAATAACCATCCTCTTCTTTTTCCTGTGGGGAAAAAAACTGATTGAACTTATATTTCCAAGTTAATACTGCACTATTAGTGTGGAGTATGTTATTTAATTTATACACCACGTGGCATACTTATACACAGATTTGCATCTAATCAGGTACCTTTTGCAGTGATTAGGAGGAGTCTAGACCACAAGCAGGACACCCAAACACACCTGAAAGATGACATCATCTTACATTCAGTTCACACTTGGAAAAAACATGAGACATACACAACCATACAATGTAAACTCAACATTTTTAATTGAATAACTAGATATAGTGGTATACTGTATACTATGTGGTGTACTATATATATATATATAAAACAGGGAGGAAAAAAATATCATTTTAAAAGTGGATTCAAGTGGATTCAACTCATAAATATGAGTACAGTACTGAATAGTTGACAACCATATTGCACCAGACGAGGGAACCAACGGGTTGTGGACCCGTGTCAAAACCAATATAGTTATTTAATGTTTTTGCATAATTACAAACCACCTTTGTGAGGACCAGTACTGTTCTCTGTGTTTACCTGGAAAATCTGACCTTCTGCAGAAGAATTTCATTAGTACAGTTGTCTCAATTTCTAGTGTCATAGCCCAGCCTGTCATGCCCTCTCGTCCCCTAGGTGTCGCCCTTCCCGCTTTCCCTACTAATCTCATTGTAACTCTGTGGTTAATTGTGTTTAATTTCCTGATGTAGTTCACCTGTCCTCACTTGTTCTGTGTATATTTAAGCCCCTCACTGCTCCCTGTGCCTTGCCAGTCATTGTGTGGCTCTAGGCTTTGTTGCATCACAAGATCCATGATTCTGTCTTTGTGCAAAGTCTATTGTGCTACATAATAAAACCATTCCTGCATTTAGACTCAATCTCATCTTCGTTTTGTTGTATGCAGAAATCATTACAGACAGAAAAATGTACTTGTTCTCTCAAATATTTAAATGTTTTTTCTTCTTTTTACCAGTCAGAAAGATCTCTTCAGAGTGATTTTACTACTGGGTATTCATCTCTCATCATCCTGGCAAAAATTTAAATTTACATAGTTGAAATTCAGACATAAAAATTTAAAGGACACAAATACTACAATACAATAGACAGATTTTTCAAGATTTTAAAACACACAAATAATACCATAAATAAATGTTTGAAATGTTTTAAATCCACTGCATCCATCTCAACCTTTAAGATGTTACAACCACACTGATCTTTTATCTGATAATAATAAATAGTTAAAGTGACCCTTCTATACCCCAAATGGGTAAAATCAGGTTTTATAAAGGGAAGTGATCTAAAACTTGTGTAGCACTAAAGAATGCGCCCCACGAAAACCTCCAACACCCATGAGATGTGAGCTCAACCAGTAATGCGCCACTTACCTTTGTGGATGAAACAGTGAGAGAATCTGATGGGACTTACAGCTTGAAGGGGCCCTTCTACCTGTGCATCGCCACATGGAAGCCCCACCAAGTGACGTCCTGCTCCATCCTAAAAGTTAGATCAACACAGACCTCTTGACACAAACCCCAGGTGCTCAAGTCTGTCCCTCTATGGATGAGCTCTGTCCACGCTTTCCAACATTCATATTTGGTGATGCTGACAAGCAGCCACATCCGGGACAGGGAGGGGGTGTGAGCGCTCTGAGGCCTCCCCTTCATCACCTTTGCCTGGGTCAACACAAACTGCAGTTCTACCATCCTGCACAGACAAACCACGTGTCTCCAGACACCTTGCATGTACCCACAGTCCCAAAACACGTTTAATGGTCTTGTCACCTGAACAGTCGGGTCTGGGGCAGCCTGGGTGCCTGGTGAGCTTGTGTCTATATAGGACATCTCTGACCAGCCAATTCTGGTGAACACATTGCCGGTTCAGGTGCTGCAGCCAATGATCCAAGCCCTTGGGCTGAACACTGGACACTGGTCTTTTTCCAGACCTAAGCCAGCACGAGCACCTCTCCACTCTAGCATGGCCCTGTACAGGCCACAATGCCTGGAGAGGGCCTGTGGTTGAAAGCCTGCTGGAAGAGAGTTATTCCACCTCACGGCATGGTCGTGGTGGAGAAACTCACTGTATCATCTCGGCTTTTGGGCAGGAGTTGGACCAGCTGCTGATTAGTCGGCGCATGGGCCAGGACAGCCACAACTGCAAGAAGTACTGATGGGAGTGCTCCAGGGGAGCCGCCATGTGTGCATAGAGCTGGGAAAAGAAAAGGTAGTCGACCTTAAGAGGGAAGTCAGGAACATCCCTCCCCTCTTTCTCTTTGCCCAGATATATCACTTCTCTACTCACATATTCATATCTGGGCCCCCAGATAAGATTTAACGTCTCTTGTTAGGCTGCGTCGCATAATGTAGGGCATGGGGTAAACGTAGGGAAGGTAGAGGAGAGTAGGAAGAATATCTACTTTAAGGGCTAACACATGATTGATGAAGGACAAGGACCACAGCCCCATGTTATGTCTGGCAACGGCCAAACGCTTCTCCCAGCACCTCCTGGTAAGAAGTAGACCTCCAGTATCCTCAAGGGTGAGACCTCCAGCCACATACCTTCTGGCCTTCCAGGTGCCAAAGTACTTGACCACCAACTTTCCAAGGTTCAGCGCAGCTCTGGAGACTACTCTGAACACTTGAACCAAATCCAAGACGTGGCTGAGAGACCGGTCCGAGCACACAAACAACGTGGTGTCATCTGTGTACTGGGCCAGTTTCACCACCTTGCCATGACATCCCGGCAGGAGCAAGCCATCTACTTCTGGGTTGGCCCTGATGGCAGCCACCAGAGGCTCTATGTAGAGTACATAAAGAAGCGGGGAGAGAGGTCACCCCTGTCTCACTCCACTAGCCTGGGACACCACCTCGCTGAGGGAGTCGTTGATAGAAACAAAGCTTCTGACCTCTGAGTACTGCATTTACATTTTACATTTAGCAAACGCCTTTGTCCAAAGCGACTTACAATGAATATTAGTACATGTGCATGTCATGAATGAGGTCAAACAGTATCAGAGAATCTAACTAACAGTAAGTGCTGTCCTATAATCAAAGTGCACACAGTTAAGTCAACCAATTGTCGCACAAGTAAAGGGAAAAGCATAAACATATAAAATCTATGTCTTGTATAAACTAGAAAAACATGTACAAACAAACAGCCTTGCAACAATGGAATAAGAGGAAGCATAGATGATAAAGGTGAGGTTTTAAGTTCTGAGGTGCTTCCTGAAGAGATGTGTCTTTAGTTGCTTTCGGAATGTGGACAGTGACGATGAAGTCCTCAAAGCAAGAGGAAGCTATTTCTACCATACAGGTGCCAGAGATGAGTCAGTCAGTCAGTCAGTCAGTTCCTAAATCGCTTATCCTGTTAAGGGTCACAGGGAAGCCTGGAGTACTACGCTTGATCTGAGCCAAAAGGCCGAGAAGACCCATTCTCCGAAATAAACGCCCTCTAGTGGATTTTAGTATAGTACATCCTGCAAACAAAACGATATCTGAGGATAATACTTGAAGTCACTTTTGCAAAACATCGTTACCAACGCTCTTTATGCTAAAAATATTTTACAAGAGCATAGACAAATGACACACAAGCAGGAAAATGCCACTCCAGAGGCAAACTGTATCTAGCCATCAACTGATGCCAGTTTAAAGTCAAAGTGGTTTTTATTGTCATTTCAGCCATATACAGTGAGTACAGTACACAGTGAAATGAAATAATTTTCCTCTTGGACCATGGTGCTACATATAACAACATATAGCTACACGAGAGTTAAACTAGGTATGCAGTTTTGGGAAATGCACACAAAGGTGTTATCCTTAATACACAAGAACTTTACCTTTAAACAGCACACCCAGAAAAACAACAATAAAAATAATTTTTCTGAATTTCTGAGTTCCAACAGTCAGTGAAAACCAACATCAAAATTTGGTAGAAAACCAAAAATGCTGTGTTTTCAGTGTAAATTATCTCTATCAAATGGTTGAGCACTCCGCCAAAGGGTGTAAGGGTGTCTGTAAGATAAATTATGACATCTTAATGTTCACCATATGCAGTCTGCATACTTTGAATCGTACATCATACATTTACATGCATCCGGTAGATTGGCATATGTGTGTGTGTGTGTGTGGTTTGTCTGCCATGTGCCAACAACAAGCTTGCTGAATACAAAAATCAATCAGAGATATTGTAATGAACCAAGGGAGCAGGTGTATTTTGAATCGCTGCTACACCAGACCAGTGTTGCCAACTTGGTGACTTTCTCGCTAAATCTGGCAACTTTCCAAATCCTCTTGGTGACTTTGTTTTGTCAAAAGTGACTAGTGACAAATCTAGCGACTTTTTCTGGTGTTACTGGAGACCTTTCTGGTGTTTTGGAGACTATGACGTGAAAGTGCATATCGTTCTGCAGTTACTATCGTCAACAAGTAGCGGATGCAGCCATGAGCCCCCCCCCCGGTCCCGCAGCACTCACAGGAGCTCAGTGTCACAGGAGCCCCTCGCAGCAGTTCCAGCTGCAGTCAGAACAGAGGAGACCCACCCTCACCACTCCGCATCCACATGAAAATGAATCAGATTGCTATGAGCACAAGCTGCCTGATAATGTTTTGCAAATTTTTGACAGATCAGCTGTTTACTCATTTAAGTCAGTTTCCTCAGCTGCTGAACCTGCCATAGGAAGCCTTGACCAAAATGAAGACCCACTCTTTCTGTGAGCTAGCACAGCATGTGTGTGTGTGGACGGGGGACTGAAAAAAACAAACAATGAACCTGAATTAGGGCGAGACTAGTTACTATCATTTTCTGACATTGCCATTGACAGTTTTTCTATTGTCTCTTTTTGTTAATTTTTAATTAAAACCATAGTTATGGCAAAAATGTTCATGTTTTACCAAACTTAAGACAAAAAAAAAAAAACCTGAGTAACTCTACCAGAGTGTATCTTTTGGGTCACTTTGTCTGTCCCAAGCCCAGATAAAGGAGGAGACTTGAACATAGAGCTATAATTTCACCCCACATAACAGTCTTTTAATTAAATTTGATATTCTAACATTTAACAATACAGGACAAAATGTATGTATGTCAAGTGGGTCTAAACAAAGCATTAATGTCATGAAGTTATTTTGAAAAGTGATGGCCCATTTCAATAGCAAAATTTTAAAAAACCAAGAATCAACAGAAGAAAGTTCATTTGTAGTTCCAGACATATTTAGGGTAATTTTACTCTTCCATGACGTTATTCCTCTCTTCTACAGCGTTTATTACAATTACATGAAAAATTGTCAATTATGCAAATTAGGTGGTGACGTCATATAGCGACTTCTAGCGACTTTTAGGACAGCCAATAGCTGCTTTCCTTATTGAGGAGTTCGCAATACTGCACCAGACAAGAGGATTAGCCCACTGAGCCTTACATCACTAGGTGTGGGAGCTAATTGAACTCTTGTTAGCTCACTGAACTTTACCGTTCAGGGCAAATTGTGTTTTCTAAATGTCCTTGTAAATGTGTCATACCAAACAGCTTGTTCAATGTCGCCTTACCAGCAAATACACAAACGCAATTGAACAGTCCAGAAATAAGTGTAACCAACGTCTAGCTAGCTAAATTACCTACTTATAATAGCTAACTAACGTTAATTAAAATTAGTTAGTCCGAAGGATATTCATTCACTCATTGACGTCCTGTTTTAGTTTATACGCTTGTTGTTACTGAGACTCGTCTGACAATATTGATACTGAGCTTAAGCCTGTTGGCGTAATTACAGCAGTAGGTTACGTATAAGCAAAGCTTGTCTGTTATTTAATAGTTCTATAGCGAATTGGTGAGAATTAATTTACAGAGTTAAGTAGAAAATTAAACCAGCGTGGCCAGTGAACAGCTGTTTACTTCAGAACAGCTGTTTAGTCGTTTGTTTGGATTTAAATAGTAATTAACAGTATTGATGTTCATAACCTGATGAGTATTGATGTTCATAAATTGTTAACGGTTAGTGATCGTTAATGGTTAGTTCTTTATGAATAAAAGTGGCATAGCATCATGACATATTTCATAAATCTTGCTCGGGTTTTTTGGGGGGGGGGGGTTATATATATCTTTCAGCTTCGGTTTCGGCCGAAAGTGTAGTTAAACTTTCGGTTTCGGCTGAAAGTCAATTAGTACCTTTCGGTTTGATTTCGTTTTCGGCCGAAACCAAAAAATCTATTTCGGTTGGCCTCTACTTTGTACTTTCCTTCGAAGGTGGGTTGCACAGAAAAATCAATCAATAAGGGTGGTTTCCTAGGGCCACCCCCTGAGTGCGCCCTTGTTATCAAGTGTTGCAGAAATAATACACTTTGTTTAATAGGGATAAATTTATTTTGTGTTTAGAAAATTTACTAACGAGAAGTATTGCCTAAATAAGCGACAACTAAAAATTAGGGGATAAACCGAATTCAGTCAATATCATTTTTATCCACAAGGGGAGGCCAGAGGACTGCATATTTGATGTTTTGATTCACTAAAATACCGACAGAAACACAGAACATATATTCAGAACATCGCAAGTGACTGAAGTACAGGTTTCATACAAAAACAAACAGGAATTCTAAAACTACGTGAACTTTGAATGGAGCGATAGTAAATTCGCACGTAACTATGAGTGTCTTTACAAAGCTGTCAAAATCAGCATTCTAGCATGAGGTTACACGTTGTAACTGGATGTCAAAGCTTGAAGGAGGAGTACCTCTGTTGTCACGTTCATGTCCTCACTCTGTCGTCGTGTTCCCTGCCCCTTGAATTCTCTGCTACAGGGCAGCTTCCTTGAGGGCCATAGTGAGTGGCATTGGGCATAGGGTCCTTGTACTGGTACAAGAAGTACTGAGATTAAAATAGCCCCGAGTGGCTGTGGATACACATAGGGCACAGGCTGGTAAGAGTGACTGGAGGTTGTGTGCCAGCATGGCACAAGAGGCTCCGCAGCTGGTGGGGCTGAACACCACTCTCGGCTTATGAGGATGCCAGTCATTTCTGGGGCCTGCCTGCTCCCACCCTTTCTTTAAGCCTAGTAAACCCCCACCCCCCACATACACACAAACACACACGCAAGGTCTCATGACTGTCTACTACAGCTGCACCTGCTTAGGGCTCAGGCTTATACAGCCCAAACAGCCAGCTTTATGTCTCTCCACAGAATCTGATAACTGATGATCTTTTACTTTTACCATTAACTAAAAAAATCTTATTTTTTATTACTGGAACAAAATGTACAGTTTTTTTTATTACATTTGTCTTATATTTAGTGCAACAAATGTACAAATGCTCCCACTGAAAAAATTGATTTTCTTTCTGACAAAAACAGGTGTAGCTGACATTGGAAAACATTTTCATACACTCAGATTAAAAATATAGGTTTACTAAATGATAGGTTGGCGTGTGAAGCCCACTGGAGTAATATTAGGTCTTTACAAATACAAGCACCAACTTCAGACAATAACATTGGAGACGAGGGGAATAATACAGTACCGTACTTGAACATCAGGGGGCACTGTACCTCCAGTACATTGTGGAGTGCCCAGTTTAGACTATGCAGTGTCTGGGAAGAAACCATCAGAGACATATGTCAGCAGGTGTAAGGGCGTCTTAGATCCGCAAACTTTAATTTGACCTTTAGACAGGTACTACAGTAAAATGCCTTGCATTTTTGCAGTTGTGCTCAGGTGTGTACAGTTAGACTTGTAAAACATGAGCAGGTCAAATGTTCCTTCTTTTTACAAGGTTGTAAAAATAAGTACATTGGGAACAAGCGGCTTTGATATGCAGCTGCAAAATAAAAGTCTGCTTTAGCAACCCATTGGACTGAAGTGAAGGTAACCCACACCTTCTCTTACCATTGAAGTTGCTTTTAAAAATGCAACGCAGGACCTACATTTTAGTGACCTCAAATAAGCGTTTTAAAGTGGAAGGTGACCGAATTGTAATAATTGCTGACACGTATTAGAATCACCTACCCATAGCTCTATTTTTAAAGTGGGAGAGGAAATTCATACTGTCAAAGGACAAGCAGTAATTATACAAAAATTACTTGTTACTGAAAACAGAAAATGGAGAGCAGGCCTATTTAACTATACTGACAATGTGTCCGTGGAGGTTGGACGCTTCACGTTTTCGAGAACGTGCTGTAAAAGGAGCTGTGATGTGAGATACCAAGAAGAACTGAGCTAACACACATGTATTTCTCAAACTTCATCCTCAGTTTCAACTACACTTAACAAAGTCCACAGGCTCTCTTTGTCACAGTGTATTGTGAATGAACTGTAATGATTATGCTACTACTTGCTGTAAATGAGCTGACAATGTTACACTTTCTCCTTGTTATTCAGTAACGGTTCATTTACGTGTTCCGAGCCAGCGGCTAAGAACAGATGTTTAATCTCCGTTAGTTGCACTACAAATATGTTAAAATGTGTGTAAGGGACTGTGGAAGTTTCTTGCCATGGTTACCATTGGTTGAATCACAAGTGGAAGTTGTGTTGTTGTTGTTTTAATGATGGACACTAGCTGGATGCATTCATGGTACGTATTTGTTACATATGCATTTAAATTAAATATACAATTACGTTTTTGAAACGTTACATAAATTAGTGTTAAAACCCATTGCAGGTGGTACCCCAGAGTAACATACAATGCACGTAAACCGTGTGTGGTCGGTTTCCTTTGCAGTTGCGCTCGTGTTGTGAAAAGATTTTATTCGGTTCCTTCAACAGGAAATATGTGTAATTGAGTGAGTTGTGATTGATTAAAGCCGCCTCTTTAAATATTACTATAATGTTATAGTTGACTGTTTTAAGCACTTGGGATCTTTTGAGTCCGTTGTAATTTTACGTTCAAGTGACTAAATGTTTCGGCCGATCACACAAACGTAAATGTTTGTGGAGGGGGAAACGAGGGCGACGCTGTTTGTCCAGGTGGATGTAATTAGCCGAGGGGGACGTTGGAGCCGAACTGTGTACTCAGAATCAAACAGGACGAGACTGTCCAGGCTTGTTTGGATTCGGAAGATATGAATTAGAATCATTCGAATTTCCCTTTAATGACACTCAGCTCTTTTCGTTTTCCCGATTAATTCTTTTGTGGTTACCATCCCTAAGTCTGAGTGTGTCATATATTTGGTGCCAATTACAAAATATTTAACTATCTCCAGTTCAAATTATTGCAGTGGGAAAAATATACTGTCTAATAAAATGAAAGGTATGTGGGTGACTACCCCCGCATTAGTTTGGCTAGATAAAACACGCTGCTGCTGCCACATTTTATCTGCCTGAGTACCGGCAATTCATATCTCCAAATGCGTAAATCTCAACAGCAAAGAATCTCCCACCTGCAGTAATCATCAGTCCGATTTGCAACGTACTGAAATTGCTCACAAATGACAGTGTTTATTTTGTCACAATTAAATTCAAATTTTCCATGCTGCTTGACGTGAGCGTTGCAAAATCCTGTAATGGACGCGTGGGCTTTGCCATGAGGTGTGATGTCCATATTGAATGATAATCGCTACAAAAACACGATTCACAAGTAAAATATACATTAGTTCAACAATGTGTCGTTTCTGTTAGTACTTCAAAACGTGAGACTGCAGCATGCGGACACATGGACTCAATTAGGCCAAGGAATTCTGCATGCAAGTTCTAAAATAATGAAGAGATTCAGCACCCTAATAATCTGCGTTCTTCTAGTCCCTGGGTGCGCGGGTCTCTTACACTAGCATCAGTGCATAAGTTATAACATATTAAACTCATAAAATTAAATTCCATTAAAATTCAATTTTAATTACCGTTAACAGATGCCAGATAGGTAGGTTTTTATTTAACATAGGCCAGTAAAACAACCAGTGCAAGGACAAGGAGGTGTAACTATTGTTCCATATTAAGATACAGCAGTTAGTAGTTAAAATGTTTAATTTGTTCTAGTAGAAATCATTCAGGAATAATTACATTAACTGAATAAATTAAATTCTGATATATTGTTTTTGCAATAAGGGAAGAATATTGGTCCTACTCTACCAACAGTTTAAAAAAAATAAGATGTAAACCATTAACTGATATTTGGGGAATGCCTACAATCTAAGATCAAGTTAATTGAATTTTAAAATTATCTTATTACAATAATCAGTTATCATTAAATGGCATCTTTATTCTCTTTCAGTTAGTATTTATTGCCAGTGGATTATCGCACCAGTTCTACCAGTAAGAAATGAAGTCTGTCTCTGGGGAAGGTATCTTTCAGGGGCTCTTGTCCCATCCTGATGGCAACAGGTGACACACGGAGGAAAGAGAGGAGGATGGTGCTGCTGCAGACAGGTGGGTGTATGTTTGACAGGCATAGCACCTGGCTGTACAGGTGCTTCACACCTGTGGACAGGCCACTCTCCATTTTATTCTGTGAAAAAAAGAACAGAATAACAGCATTATCCTTACATGATATAATTGCACTAAACAAAACTGAGGACATTCTTCTAAAAGGCACAATATTTGTCTAATATCTGCAGTGAAAGAATGACATCCACCTGAAGCAGCCATACATTAGGATATAATGATTTTCAGAGAGTGTTTGACCACAAATCTGTTTAGAATGTATTTTTAACATGTAAAGTATAAGATGGGAATCCTCCAAATTTCATAACTCCTGCATTCATGAAAACCTTGTGTAATTAAAACAGTAGACTAGAAAGCTTTATTTCATTATTTAAAATGTTTAAAAATAAGTTCCCAGCCCATCCAAAAATCTCAAACAAATTTTCCTAAATAGTGCCGTTGTTAGATCCGATCATTTGGGGCTTCAGACCCGAATATTTTAAGATGAGCCCCGAATATTGTCACCTTGAAAAAGGAGGGGTTTATAGCAAAGCCACAGACAAGCCCCAAGCAAACTTGACTTAGCCCCTGATCTTTTCAATAGCTAGAAATTCCCCTGCTCCTAAATATTAGTAAAGTTGTAAAATAGTTGTATAACAATCAGGTCATGATTGTAGTATGATATATAACACTTCAAACACAAATCTGATTATCGACCATTGAATGAGGTCATTAATGAAAATGATTTTATTGCAGTTTGCAACTAAAGATTACACACAGTACTACACATTCTGTAATGTTTTATATTCTGGACACAGCAATAAACATTTCATATGGAAAGTTATGTTAAAACAGGAATTAGTGCAGGGAGCAGATTTATCAATTAAGGAAATTTAGCAATTTTGTTTAAAATCGATCAAAAACGATTTAAAAATTTGTCATAAATCAAGAGTATGGTGTCAAAGGTCACTCCAAGTATACATTTTATAGTTAGAAAAAAAGTAAACTGAAAGAACAACAATTTGGGGAAACCTGCATTATAAAATAGATGAGTGAAATGCTGACTGAACTGCTACACAATGACTTGATGACATTATATTAAGCGCAAAAATTTATTAGGCACAGTTTGGCGTATCAGACCACCTGCTCTAAATGAGACCAGGAATGGCCCAGACCACCTTACAAGTCATAGACCTCAGTCTTTATCCAGGTTGTCTGCGGACTGTCCATCCACGTGCCCTCATGTCCTTCCGGATTGCTTTTCTCCCTGCACCACAGAACTGGCTCCAGCGGCCATCAATATTTAATCACACCGCCCTAAGACGACACAGAGGATTTTATTTTTGCCTGGCATGACAGGAGTCAGGTTGCTATCCACAGAGTCCTCCAGATAGAGGGGCACCAGTATCCCACGATGCAGCCTGTCACCAGGGTGTTGAACTAACACAACACGCCCTGCTGTGGACGTGTATTTACCAATCTCCAGTAATCCAGCACTCACACCCTTATCACATTAACCTCAGCGCTGACAGGAAGAGCGAACTGCCTGGGACCTCATTAATTCGGGATTAGCTGGAATTCATTGTCTCCTCACCATCAATAAATACAGCATTAACGATCGCTTCGATTCTAAGGCAGACTGCTTCACATCAGCTAACTGCGTGCAATTTTCTTATCTGTTGAGTCTCATTATTCCCCGTTATGGATAAAGAATTCTGCAACAGTATTAAGGAACAGGTATTAAATAACCAATTTGTACCCCGTTGCTTCTCCACTAAATCTAATTGAAAATGCAGAAAGAATCTGTTCATGGTTCAGACATTGGTTTAATTGGATTAAGCTTCAAACTGCTCAGAAATGCAAGATAGTTTGATCAGATCATCAAACTGGATTTCAAAAATTCTCAAATTCCTAACACATGCATCATTTGTTACAGAATTCCTGATTCAAGTTTAACATACCGTCATCTGGAAAAGAATATGAAGTGTTACTTTTGTGTCTCCACTTGACAGCTTGAGTACAAAGATTGCTGCCAGTGACCAAATTAAGTGTTGCTTTCTGGCACATCTCCAGCACATCTTTACACACTTATCTGCGTATGACAGGATGCCAGGTACAAACAGGTGCTGATATTGGGAATCTCAGGAGGACAATACAGAAAATTGTGTGAAATAGGGAATGTGGAGTGTGAGAGGTCAGAACTGACATGGTATAAATCACATAGGAAATATGCAGCCTTAGTTAAATCCCACAACACTTTTAGGCATACTGAAAAAAAACTAGAACAATGATTAAACCCCCCGCATATTGAGGCTCACATTAAAACCTCACACATACAGAGGACTGGAATGAAACCACACGCATATACAGGAATGGATTTAAACCTAGACACATCCAGAGGATCATATTAAAACTACATACATACGGAGGATCAGATTAAACCCACATACATACAGAGAATTTGATCAAAACCACACACAGAGGATCAAATGAAAAATGCATCCATAAAAAGAGGGTGTTAAATGCTATACATTCAGAGGATCAGATTAAAACAGCGAAGACACAAAGGCTCACATAAAACAAACATGAAAACATAAATAAACAAGTACAAAACGATAAAATACATACATGCACAAACCGCATAGTAGACACTGTCACACACACACACATACACACACACACACACACACACAGAAAAACAAAAATAAACAGAAAACTGTGAGCGCACAGGCAAACACACATTGTCATGCAAAAGCAAAATCAAGAACTTGCAGAAGCAGAAGTTGTGACCAAAGCAAATTCCAGTGCTCAGAGCCTCTTTCCCATAAACCAGAGGGTACACAAGAGCAGCTGGGGCCAAGTGATGTCTTCCCAAAACCTGCATGCAGAAACGACATCTCCATTCAACAGGGGATGCTACACCACGGGATAGTGGCTTCTGCAGTACTGATACTAAATACTAAGGGACAGGAACAAGCAGTCACTTAGCAAGTATGCTCAGTGTCTTTACTTGAGATAGAACACTGACTACTGTTTATTGTGGTTATACTTTAATAGTTCTTATGTTATTCGTTGAGTAATTGCCTACCTTTTAGCATTGAGCAGCCTGGGTGATGGTGTGGACACTGGTTTAGAACGCAAAATCTGAAACACTGCATAAATACTGGAACAGAGCGTAACGATGGTGTCCTCTGAGACCTGCAATTGTCACGGGTCATCCCTTCAGTGAATCTATGGTACTCAGATGAATGCATGACGAGAATGTCTACGCTCTAAAATGGACCTAGTTCATGTTAGATTTGCAGTACATATTCATTAAGAACAGTTATGCCTGACAATATTCCAACAACATGAATTACCTGCATGTGTACACATTCCAGCAAATAAACCATATAGCCCACGTTGTCAGTGAAACACTGTAAATGCAAAAGGTTGATAAAAAGACAGGTAGAATAAAACCAATTTTGCAATAAGAGCCAACATACTGCCCTGTCAACAACCCATCGATTTCCCTCCACTAGATTAGGGTGGTCTATGATGTAGAGCATGATCCATTTAAATCTGAAACAAATTGCAGTAGTTCTAATCCCTGGGCAGGTACGGGGGAGTCTGCCGGAGCGCTCACCTCAGAGCCATCCGCATGTCAGCAGCTTTTATTAGCTGTTTGCAGCAAAGCATTCTGGGTTCACGCCAGACACAGTGGCCTCAATAAGACTATAGCTGACGATGGATAAGTAGCACTGGGTTGGAGGCTCATCTTTAACTGCATCATAAACTTTGATTGTCCTTCATGGTGTGTACAGTAGCAGCATAAACACAGCACATATTCCACCTGTTATTACTGTTAAGTGAAATTTAAAAAATTAAATTGAATTTTTTTAATTGAAAAATTAAAAACTAGAGATTGTGATGAACTCAAGTTTATTGTTACAAAATTTAGAAGATATGTTTACTCAAAGCAGTCTGCGGATGCTCAATTTTTTTGCATTTATGAAGAAAGATCGTGAAAAAGCAATTAATCACTTCCTGCACATCAGTACAAAAGCAAACTGTTGGTTATGATTCCAGATAATTGGTTGGTTATGATTCCAGATGGTCCAGATTAATTACTGAAGTGTGCAGGTCCCAGCTTTGTAGGTACTAACTGACTTGGTGGAGAAATTATGCAGATGAAAAGTTAAATTTGGTTCCAGCTTCTGCTTTCTGCTCAGATTGCTTTGCAGGTTTTTCTGTCCCCTTCCATTCTTACTTAAACCATTCCGCGTACCAAATCCAAACAACGATTGTCTCCAAGTCTGAGCAAAATTAAAAGACAAAGTCCTACAACTTTGCAGTATGCAAGCCACTTTAAAGGCAATTTATGTGCATGTGTCTTATGTAGTTCAACACTTCATATTTGACAGGTTGTCAGAAGTGTAAAGTGAATGTAATGTGTCATCTGTCTGGAACAATTTCTTCAAATATTCCATTGCCTGGTTTGAATCCAAAAATAACTGCTATGTAGAAAACAAGTATTCCTGAAAATCACAGCTATACTGCATATATACTGCATATTACTTCAGTTATATTACCGAGTTCTATACATGTACAGTACTTTGACTATATTGGTGTATTTTTTGGCTTCATGATCTAGGTTGGTTACCCAACAAAATGTTTGTCCTCGTTTTGTTCCCTTCTTTCTTTATTTCCAGACTGTCTTCATCTAAAGGGTTGGGGGTGGGGACTGCAGAATAAGGCTGTCTTTGTTCCTGACCGACTCCAGGTGTTTATCACTCAGACACGTTAATGGTTCTGACCAGAAAAAAGAACAAACGTGAAAACTTTAGCAAAAACTAAGGAAGCCAGCACACTGAAAGTATTCCCAGCTTTGCTAAACCACAAAACTTGTAGCTGAACTCCCTCCAACTTCAGAAAATAAATGATTTTCTCCTTGCTCTGCCTGAAGTCTGTCTATTGACACGAGCTTTTCAGCCTATTCCCTCTGCAAGTTAAAATACCAGAAAGTCTGGGACTCTCAGTAAATGTAAAGGTTATGTGTATTCTTTGTTTAAAATATTTGAGCTTTGAAGGAATCAATAAAGCTGCACTCACAAGCAATTTAGCGGCTCAGGAATGCGAGGTTAATTGGAGGGGTGTATTTGTGTTTACTTAACGGGAAGGTGTTTGCTTAAGCGTGGCCAGCGCGTGTGGGTAGCACGGCCGCGGCTCGCGTGGCCTTGCGGAGGTGCGGTCCGTGACACAGCGTGCCATTGAGGATGTCTGCGAGCTGTATCTTTGTTAGTTGTGGAGTTTGAGGTTTTCGCTCTGCGTCCAAGTTGGAATCACGTTCTATGATTCGGTCCAACGGCAACAGCCCGCTTCGCTTTTAAGGAAGTGCTAAATTGCTGTAAATAAATCACTTTTCCACATTTTGTCGATTGTTAGGGTAGAAGCACTTTAAACGGGGAAGGAAAGCAAAAAATGTCATTTCTAAAGTAATCAGCCAAACTGGCAGTTGATGTGAATAAACCATGTATTTTTAATTTTCACTCAGTGGGCATATGGAAATAACCATATGCTCTAAATCACAACGTTGAATGTGGTAAAGAAAAAAAGGGTTATTTACCTTTCTGCATACCGTCGTCCGTCATGCTTAAGAAACAAATAGACGTACAGAAATTACATGAAAGCCTTCAAGTTTGGAAAAAAAAAAAATTAAAGCGCCATTAGTGCATTCCATAAATTTTAAATCTAGTGTGATTAATCAGGATTTATGATTTGTACTTCACACACTTTAGTTAAGATAGTTATGTACTGTAATTCTTTTGCGCACCTTGCAAAACAGCTATTGTACTGCTTAGCTTTCTGATTAGATAGGGTTGTTGTGGAGGTTGTATATAGGGTAAAAATACAAAGGCCGTGAAATTAAAATGTAAATTATCATCATTTTTTCACTGCCTGCATGTGGGTGCGCCATCACGCTTCACACCGTTAAGCTTTCAAAGCTTCTGACATCCTAGAACATTGTTGGGCTTGTGCTCCTTTCGGTGTTAGAAGCTACAAACTGTACTTTACTCAGTGATTAATGGGTTAAATGACGTGCCGGTCTTGCTAATTATGCGTTTTATAATCCTGACCATACGTTTGTATAAATGTTGCAAAAAGTAATAAGGTATGTACACCAGATGTCTCTTTCAAATCAAAATCTAAGTTTATAAAATGCAAAACAAAAAAAAAACTCCGTGTTACTGATGTTCAAAAAGAGGTCATTATTCTGACATCATACAAAGCATCTGTATGTAAAATAATCCGTAATGAGGAATATCCAGTTTTGCTCTAATGAAAAATGTTTCCAATTACGCCCTTCAGTGTTCCATAAACATGTACTGTGCTGTTATAATTATAAACCTTTAAAATGTTTATTAGACGTATATGTTTAATAACCTGACGTTTACTTGTTATATCTAAGTGAATTGAATAACATCATTTTACCTGTAGTAAAACACAACTGTATAACCTATACAAGAAGGCTTCATTTGTAGCTCTGGTAGAAGTATTGCTTTACTTTACGTATACAGTGAAAATTTATGCACTAATGGACACTAATGCACTAATGTAATAAGTCTTTGTGAGTATAATAGGTGCAGCATCCAGCAGGGATTGTATAAGTATTACTGTAGCTAACTGATCCTGTCTCCAAGTGATGACATCATCGTTGTGGTAAATGTATGTATTCTTGCAGAAGTCAGTTATAATACTGCAACCATATGCACCTTGATGTTCAGTCTTGACAGCATGTTATTTGCATGTAATTTCTGGAGATTATTTGTATTTATTTTTTCCACACATTTATAACATTTATGCATTTGCATTTCATGGCCTCTTGAATATCCCCTCCTGTGTTAGGTAAGCCCGTGTCTTGTCCTGGGAGAAGCTGGGTTAAAGCGAGACAACTGCATTAATATGGAGGCATGGAATCTGGATAAAGACACATGTTCATACAGCGGCTGCAATCAATACCATATCTGAAAGACAATCTGCAATCCTACAGATGATGTCATTTGTATTTCTCGCATTCTAATTATATTACACCAGTGCAGTGGAACCATTTTTAATTTAGGATTTTAATTACAAGCAGGCATTGATATTTGTGGATAACTATTATTGTGTGGAATAGTTAATCATAGTCACTTCTGCAGTTCAATGTTTTGCTTTGAATTAATGGTAGTTAATGATAAATGTTTACAGATTTAAGAGCGCTGTTCTTAAATATTTGCCTGTTTTGCATTGCATGCATTACAGTATCACAGCAGGCATGAATTCCTAGCACAGCCATTCCACTGGCTAATGACACTTAGTGGTAATGACACCTGTCATTTTCCCTGCACTTTTGTGTTTTGCATCTAGATTGATTGATAGAAGTAAACAGGAGGTGGGGCAAGCAATGCTTGGTAGTGTTAAATATCTTGTATTAGCTTTGCTTATTTGTGTCAAATGCTAGAGACTCAATCAGCACCTTCTTGGACAGGTCTCTGGTGAGACGTGGTATAAAAATAGTCCCACGGAAATAGTGTCTTGTCATGTGGAACTCGGTGGGGGAGACGCAGGCCCTTTGTGTTGCTTAATCTGCCCCAGGCCTTTCCTGCTACAGACAGTACTCAATCTTGACTTGATGCTACCTCTTTTGGTAGGTCTAAGTTAAAGGCTGCCTTTAATCAGATCATTTAGCCACCAGTAATTGTAGGTCCTTTGTGACAAAGCAGTTGGCAGGTAGAGGGCAACAGGTCGGTGCTGGGCTGTCTCTTTGGTCCCAGTGGGATCACCTGAAAGCAAGAAAAAGAGGGGTCCATTCTGAAACAGGAGGCAGCTGTCAGGGGCAGCTCTGGCCTGCGGATGTTCAGCTGGCACCAAAGGCCCTCACTCTGATCCATCATACACCTGAATGGCATCCACCATCCTGCAGCTGCCTCTGGCTCCAAACTTGAGTCACTGTGCACAGACCAGCTGTAATCCCTGTCATGGGTGTCCCTGGGAGCACACGTCCTTCCTGGATGAGGGGAAAAAAAGAACAACTTCATCGTCTAGCATTGTCTGTCAGCCTTTTATAGCTGTGGTGTTCGTACTGAATAGATTGGAACATGTTTAAAAGACCGAAACATTATTCAGATTCCCTGCTACCCCAAGGCTGAATTTGAAAAGACAGCAGTGGAGGTGATGGGGGTAGTGGGGGGGGCAAGGGGGGGTATAGACCATCAGTATGTCTGAATGTTCTTTTTTTAACTTGACTTCTGAACCACCAAGCCTGGACTCCTCTGCTGAAAAAGGACGAAGCAACTGAATGAGCCTCGCTTCCTCAGGGACGGCAAGGATCAGGTTCCACCAAAAATGTCCTGCTCTCACAAAGGAGCAGGGCCACATGGTTGGGGGCAGGACTGGCTCTGGGGGGGAGGGGGGGGGGG
>JABJVR010000034.1:8068291-8090175 GCA_025773905.1 Chitala chitala
CCCCCCCCCCCCCCCCCCCCACCCCCCCCCCCCCCCCCCCCCCCCCCCCCCCCCCCCCCCCGCGCCGCCCCCGCCCCCCCGGCGCCCCCCGGCGCGCCCCCTTCACTGGCAGGAGAGCGGTAACCGTAGAGGACTTGAAAGAAGGCATTCACAGAAAGGAGGGGAAAAAGGTTTAATAATACAGGAAAGGGGGCTGCTTGAGCAGAAGTGGCACTTCTGTTACAGAAACCAAGCTTTGTGACAGGCTTGCAGTGCAGGTAAGGTAGGCAGTAATAAAGTCAGTAAAAATAGCTCAGAGCAAACTCCCAACTCCATCGTGATTTCTGTACACTAATCTCTCACGTACTGTATCACATAATCTATGTGCCACATGCTAATACCACATATGTAACATATATGTCAATTTACAAATTCTTGGATTAATTTCTAATTATTAAAATATGTGCCACAACATTGTTCACGATATTTACAGCATATTTATATATCAGCAATACTGTCAGAATTTACATACATGGAATGATGTGGGTGTGAATACATTTTAAGGTAATATCAGGTCTGTCAATGACAGTGTCTTTGTGAAATGTTATTCTAGCATTACATACATGTATATCCATGGGCAATCTAGGTGTGAATATGTTCCTTCTGTAAATATTATGTTGTCTGGTGATTTTGCTGTTAAGACTATGGTACTTCAGTATAAGCAGGGTGAGAACAAACATTGGATGAAACCAAGAAATATCTTCCCTGGAAAGCAGCAGTGAAGACCCATCTTGTCATATGCTCCAGGCCTGGCCAACGCTGAGACAGCCATACTTAATCAGCCCCCTTCCACTGTAGACTGCAGTCTGACTGTATATTACTGGCAGTCCTTTTTCAGACAGCGGTATTGATTGATGTCAGTATCCCTCATGTAGCACAATCTGTTTCTACGCAACCTGAGACTTCACGTCTCCAGAGGGACACGTCCAGCTCCCTGATCCCACTGTGAATCGCCAGTTTGCGGATGACTGTGGGTCTTCTGAGACTCTGTGAATCTCCTGAGACTGTGAATCACATGTTTTATTTTTTAAACCCTGTTTGGGTTTTTTTAGCCTCTGTGAATTTTTTCAATTTCTATCAGTCTCCTAGTTTTTTCCAAATCTACCAGGACCCCGCGACACTGTTGGCTCTGTGTGAGTCCCAAGGGTCTCAATGAATTATCTGGCTTATTGTGAATCTCCAGAGACTCTTTGCTGGCTGTTGGAGAATGTCCTGGATCTGTGTACATTCCCTGGGTCTTTGTGAATATCCAGGGCCCACAGTTCCTTTTAGTCAGTCACAGCCCCTGTCTGCAGCTCTTTACTCATCGAGTAGAAAAGGGCACCCGGAGGGCTTGATCAGCAGGGCTAGACTAAGAAATGCAACATTAAATAAGCATAAAACAAATTAAGCTCATTCTTTTCTTTCCTTGCGATGGTATGTTTGACTCTGGCAGTTAAGGTGCTCTTCCTCTGTGGTGCCACTGCCAACAATATGGTTTGAATACGGACTGTGATATTACTGAATTTAAAAAATGCTTTTTGCTTTGGGAGACCCCTGTACTTAACATAAAACAGGTTTGGTTCTGAGCTGAAACAGGTCAGGTTCAAGTCCCAGGAAATAACTTTCCTTAAGTGAATATATTCTCTCACAGGGCTGCAACCTGATTGCTTCTATAGCCTAGGAAGCATACAAATACTTAAAAAAAATCCACCCAATGTAAAAGAGATATTTGAAAACAAAAATATCTATTGCAGTTTTTACAGTTAATTGGGTGATTTGGATTTTTTATCGTTTTAATTCAGTTAAGTATTCAGGGGCCTCTTTCACTGGCTTTCAGCCGAATAAGTGTGTTAGAAACCATTAGAAACTCAATGTGCGAAGCTACTGTACAGCCCCAGCCCATTCCACAGAGTCTGTGTGAGTGGTGTCAGCATGAACACACTTCCGGGATGAATGTGATCTGAGGTAAAATTCAGAGGGGATGTGATGGTCATAGAAGGGAGGGGGCTGCAGCACTTCTGAATGCCTGGGGAGAGACAACATAATAGGACATTCTTTCACCATGAATATAAGTCTCTTCTCATTGTTCATTAATCCTGATAAATACAGTAATCCCTCATTTTGTAACATGTTTTTTTTCTTTCAAACAAAAGCCACCTTCCCTGCAGCCATCTCTACTGGTATGTAAATGGAGGTGTATGATTACATGTAAATGTTCTTCAAAGGACATTTTTCTACATGATAATTCAGATTTGTGCCCTCAATAAGATTTTCCACTGCAGCGTGTTGTAGTTTGTCTCCACAAGGTCCACTGTTCTGACTGCTGATCTTTCACTATCTGTTTCTAAAGATTCACAGTTAGGCCATTTGCCTGTGAAAACCAAGACCAGTAATGAAGCAATAACAAGCGGACAAGTGCTCTTCGTTTGATGGCCAAGGTGGGCCAGCTCTAGAGGCTGTTTACTGTGCACAGATTTACACATCAGTGTAGAGGCCTGGGTACATGTAAAATCCTTTAAGCACATTTCCCTCACTTTTGTGAATGTCACAACTGCATGAATCGCATTTCACAAGAACAAAAGTTTGAAAAAGTTTAAACTTTTTGGAGCGCCATTGAAATTCAGTGTGTGTTTTATTTTGCTGCCCAAATATCTGGCACTGTCTCAGCATACCCCAGTAATTTTCTTGACAAGGCAACTTTGGGCATGAGCCTAATTAGCATGATGTCTAAAATCTTCCTTGGTGGTCAGCCATCCAGCATTGACTTCACAAAGGGCAACCTTTCCACTGTCTACTTCCAGTCCATGTGAGCAGGCTAGGTCCCAAAGGAGTAGCCACCAACATTACCTTTGACCTTTCCCAGAGGCCCTTGCATGGGCCACTTTGACAGAAGTTAAAAGCAGGTAAAGCCTTCAACTCTTCCAGAGGGTGAATCCCAGGAATGCTTCCCAACGGAGCCAGGAATAAGCTGGCTCTTTGAGAAGGGAACACTGAGGGCAGACAGGCATGGCTGCACCCCGTGGGGAAATTGGATCGGGAAATCGAGATAACTCACCCCCCTCTGCACTGTGACGGTCCCCTAGGAGCCGGAAGTGTGGGCAAAAGATCAGCCGTGATCCTGGTTGTGTTGCTCTCCCTCACAAGGTCACCCAGTGGCCACTCACCAGGCTAGTGTACAGTGTATGAGATATTTACCTTCCTCTGTTTATTGATAAACAGTTCAAGCAGTGGATTTCACTCAAAACTGTAACAAATCCAAATAGATCTGCCCTTGTAGGCATTAACTGGGGCCTGTTTCAAGTTGAGTAACGTCCGTACACATTTAGAACCAAAGGGAGTTTGTGTTTTAGGTGTCCCCTTTGATACAAAAGGCCATCAGACAATGACCTACAATTCTAAGATGCAGTAAGAAATAAATGTAGGACCGATGTTAATAAGTAATAACTAATTATATATGTGAAACAAATTTATAAGCCAAATGATATTAACAGTAGAATGCTATGGCATAAGCGAAGATGTATTATGGGATTGTTGTTAAGCTTGTTGCAAAATATGATGACAGTACAAATTAGCTCATGCTTTGAAAATCGCAGAACTGGTTCAAGCTGACTGAGTCTGCACCCCTTCCTACCCAGAGACAGAAAAAGGCGAACTGATGAGATGGAGGCGATACGGTGTGTAGATACGGCCACGAGGATAACGTATATGAGGAGCGGGGGGGAGTTAGGGTTGTGGCAACCGGACAACGCTGTCATACACTGACTGCCTCTATGCGCAGCGATATTAATAAACTCCATTGGTTCATGACATGCTGCCTTTGAATATTCTTGACTGTTTGTCAGAATTAATGATTGGTAGGAATTAATATATTTTTTCCAATACAATATATAGTAGGAAATTGCAGCCATTCTCATTCGTGTGCTTCCTAGTACTCATCACCAAAAACTTAACCTGATAAAGATGCCCAAATTCAACCCATTACCACATGTTTGAAATTTATTGATTTTCAATAAACACTCCAATGTACATTCTCTTTTACTCACTATAGGGATGTATATCTGACTGCAGATATATGGGTATGTTCTTATGTTACATCATTTTGACAGAGAAATTATTTATGCCACATAATTTTGGAGGGATTCTTCAACTAACCTTCATTAATGATTTAATGCAATAAGATAACTAATATATCTAAAGTTAACACTTACAGATTTCATTTTGCATGAAGGCAATATAAATTAGCTATTTAACGTGATTAAAGTATATGACGGTGGTAGTGTACTGTAATGGTTCTAAATCTGGTCACTAGAATTTTGGCTGAGGATGTAATTATAATATAAATACTGTTTTAAAATGTTCAGTTTTTTCTTGGGCCTAATAAATTAGTTAGGACTGTTTGTTTTTAAAACATTGTAAAGCATTTATACCGCCTTTACCACATTTATACAACAAGGTTGAGTGACAAAATATTACTTTGTGCTTTTGGCCATGAGACAAATTAGAGTACAACAATAGACAATTAGTCTGAAAGCCTAAACTTTTAAACTATTATGTAATTGAATGCCCTAAACTTCTGCCAGCTGGAGTCTACAAGTGAATCAAATCATGTTAACGAAATAAAATTTTCAGTCACACACACATAGCTGCCACGTTCTTATTTAAACTATACAGACTTAAAGTTTAGGTCATTGTTTTACGTGAGTAGGAAAAACCAGAAAACAGAAGGGAATTGCTGGAGAAGTGATGAAGACAAAATAGTATTTCGTGTGATAAAATATTGCAGCTTTTCTGTGTCAAGGAAAGTCCATCCATTTACATAATAGCTTTTAATAGCAGATAGATTAATTTCCTGACTGGATTTCCACAATAGCCACATGGTCAACTTGGGTCTTGCTTTTCTTTAAAGAATTGGCAGCAATTGATAAAATGGTTAACAGCAGTAAATGACATCCACGCTCCAGCAATTTCATAAGAACATGAAGGAGAGTGAATCAACAGCATCTCATGTGACAAAGAGCAGAGCCAAGCTCACAATGTCAAGTGACCTTGAGGAATATTTAATGTGACGTCCCCGTGAACTTGCTGAGGGCTAAAATCCATGAATTACAAGGGCAGTTAATATGGAGGAGTCCGTCAGGGGTGGCAGTAGTGCCGAAGGGGTGGGGGGTGTGTAGATCAAGTTTCTCCCCGCAGATCTATTACCTGCAAAGAGCTTCACCCAGGAGACGTCTGCTGGGGGCAAAAAAAAGGAAAAGAAAAAGGAAAAAACAAGAAAGAGAGATGCCGACCTCGTTTCGGTCTCTGGTGGAATCATCTAAGTTTCAATATGTTAAATGACAAAGGTCCTGGCTATACATTAATGAACTCAGTGTCTGGGACCCTGGGACACTGGTTTCCCTTTAAATACTGTATGTGGCAATCACAGAGTCACCGACAGCACTCACACAGCACACAAAGGAAATCGGACACGACGTCACCTCATTAAAAAAACATCACCCCTTCCCAGTACTGACCTCCAGCCACTGACAGGATACAGATTGGGCCCTGTCAATCATGTTTACCCAACACACTCTGACACCCCATCACGGCAAATGGACAGTGTTAAATGGGAGGCTTTTCCCAGCCCTCAAAAACTAATTAACGAAATGAAGGCATTACCTGTAACCTGGCACCTCCCATTGATTACTTTAGTGGGGTTAAAATAGTCAAGAGCCGCATTGGATTTTAATTTATTAGATAATCTCTGAGGCCTTTAAACTTGTCGCTACCTTCTCAATAATGGAATGGTGTGAAAGAGAGGGTCTCTTAAGTGCAAAAATAATGTTGTTAAGAGAGGCACTGAGACAGTGGCCTGGTTATTAATCACTGACAAAGCGGAAAGCTGCCTTCAACTTTTCAGCTAACGCAATCCAACAAAAACAGTAAGACATTTTTTTCTTTGTCAGGTCTAAACATAGACAAAATTCCCTAATTCCCTGAAAGAAGTCCCCCCCCCTCACCACAAATCACAAAAAAAGCTTAACATTACCAAACTGGCCAAATTAATCAGCTAGTTTAAAAAATGTAACAGCTTTGGTGAACAAATACATGAGATGAGCACATGAACATTTTGTGTACGAGAAGATTGTGTTAATTTAGAGAAAACATTGTCACAGTTTTACTGTGAGTGATACACTAGGGAGATCTCACTGAGAACTGACAGGTTAGAGTACCTCAGCCCTGTCCCTGTATTCCTATTTAAACTGTAATTGCTCCTAATCAACCTGAAGTTCATTGCTCAAATCACAACAATTGCCATGGATTTATTTTAAGACAGAGAATTCTTATGGTAACATTTTTGTTTAAATTAGCAGTGTAATTCTAAACTTTTAATCTTCAAAAAAGTTCTTTGTAAAACAAATTCTTGCCCAATATATATGCAAAATATTTATAATCCTGCAAATATACAGCTGCAAATAATAAAATAGATTTTTTTAAAATTATTTTTTAGAGAAAAACTCCCCACTGGTTGAATCTTAAATTTTATTAAAAAAAAAAAAAAACTTCAAGAAACATTAATGCACCTGTTGTCAACACCAGGTATATATTGTAAACCTAAAGTACTCAATAAAACATGTAGTAAATAATTAAATTAGCTGGTTAGGTGGATTGGCTAACCGAAATTTCCCTTAGTTTGCATGTGTGCCCTGCAATGCATTGGCACCCTGACCAAGGTGTCCCCGCCTAAGTCCCCTAGGCTGCCTGGGAAGGGCTCCAGGTTACCTATGACCCCAACTGTGATAAGCAGTTTGGTAATGGATGGATGAATAAATAAAATACCCAAAGACCAGAGCAAGGGTACCTAAAGAACTTCTGTACCTATTATAGCGTATGCGACCAGTTCTAAAACAAGAATTCCATTAAAAAATATTGTCACTGCATCTTCTAATAAAGGCTGTTGAATAACAGGGTACCTTCATGTCATTAAAATTTGACTGCAAAATCAAAACTGAGTCAAAGATTTAAAAGATTCCAACATTTTCCACATGTTGGATCCACACAAGGTAAGACATACCAAGATTGCGACACTGTGACCTTTTCACACTCTATATCTCATCATTTGGAAACAATATTTATATTCAATGCTCTCACACAATACAGTGAAGGAAAGAAAGGTGTATTTAAAATATGTACAGGTATTTAGTGCTTTGTTACTGAATTAGAAGTCTTTGAATGGTGATGAATTTTGATTTGATCATGCCCTAATGAAAAACCTGTAATGTAGGTGGACAGCACCTGGAAGCATGTGAAATACGCTTGAGGGAATTTTTTTAACCCCAACCCTGTGGCCCCCAGGACTGAGGCAGATGGGGAGGGATTCAACCCTGCCCTATGCTGTTTCTTCTTTAAACAAAAGAGAGTAGCAAAGCACACAAACACCATAAAGCTGTACTTCCTGCCCCCTGGAGTATGGAGGGTTAATTACCCTTCTCAGGGCCAAATATACCGCTCTGGGTTCTGAGCAGGGGGGTCAAGCAGCCCCTTCAGTAATGGAGATGTCAAAAATAAAACTGAAAGGGAAGCTCACAAATCCTGGGCTTGCTGTGCAAATGACTGCTTTCTACCAATACAACACACACACACTCCTGCAACACACACGCCTACAACACACACAGCCCTACAACACACAAACCCTTACAACACACACACCTCTACATATTTGTATGTAATACTGAACACAGTTAAACATTTACACAGGACTTTGACAGTTAACATCTTTCTCCATTGAAAGCGACATAATTATTTATATTGTTTTACTAACACTTAAGGGTTTGTACTGGTCTACTGAATAATTTTATATATGAAAAACAAATATATAAAAACATTTACACAATTTTTAAAATCAAGATTCATACATATTCCTTTATTTGAACATCAAACCTGTAAAAATCAAATGAACATATTTAACAACGTCTGCACAGTGACATCTAGTAAAATTGGGAAACTTATGAGTGTCATGGCTGGAACATATTTTTCTGCATTACAATAAACAATTATTATTATACATTTGACACTTTCACTATATTATACATAGCCATTCACTAAAATCATTTCAAACAGTGCATTGCTTTACTGACCTAAAGTTGATCTCTTCCTACATATTTTAATTAATATGATTGGCTCCTTAACCAGTACTCCACCTAGTGTCCTTTACATTCATGTACAGGTCAAATTGCCATGTGATCTAGGCTTCATAAACACACAGGTCTCCTTCTTTCTCTATGGTGGACCCCCAACATTGCTGTGATCTGGTCCAGCTTGTTTTTCTGGATAGCACGTTTCTCCATAGCTCCGTGTGAGGACTCCGGGGTGAGGGGTAGCTTGTGTGAAATGGATCTGTTTGTTTTGATTTTCTGAAAACCAGGGCAAATGAAAACTAAAACGTTTGTGTGTCTTTAAATGTTTGTAAGATGTGTGTAGCTTTTACTCCCTGCCAAGCACTGCAGCTGAACATGAAAATACAAATAAATCCTTCAAGATTCAAAAATGCATAGTGAAAACAGGTAGACTGTGGGACATCATAGTTTTTAGGGGTTTGGCCTAATACATTTTTAAAGCATAAAGAATAAAATGATTCAAAATATGTTTCCTCTCTCCAATAATATGTTCAGCATATTTCACGAAAAATGTCAAAAGGTTAAAAAGGTTAATAAAGAATTTTAAAATATATTAAATGTTAAAACTGATCTTGGGTTTTCTTTGATTTCATTATCTGTGGCTCTTAGAACTGATCATTAAGGAAATTGTCCCTAAATCTCTAAATAATAGGAAACAATACGATTTGTTGATTGCCATGGAATTTAACCGGTGCAATCAACTCTTGCCAGTTCTGATTAAAATGTTGTACTTGGAGAATAGAGTTGGTTGTACAGAATTTAGCACTCTACTTTGAAGAAGTCCAGACCACAAGTCAGAGAATATCTGTGGAAAGGGGGATGCTAACAGGGAGCAGATGGAGGATGTAAGGAACACAGACCGGCTCTGCTCTAGAGGCCGCCGTGTTCTGCAATCAAAGGGGACCTGAGAAGAGTGGAGCCCTGCTCAGTCCTGCCAACGTTCCTTCGGGGGCGCACGCGAGAGCATGCCTCACAGGCCTTGTCTGTACTGTTATTGTGAGCCTCGTGGTGTCTTCTACAGCAAAGCATGGGGACCCGGTTTAAGGGTAGAATGTCAAGTTGGACAAGCTACTCGTCACGGCACCATTTGCTTGCTGCCACAACATGGTGAGATGGTGGTTTGCTTTCTCCTGTAGGTGAATTCTATAGGGTACCATCTCTGGTGGCACTTCATGCCAACCAAATTGAATTAGACACCCTCCTTGAACAGCCACTGTGTATGCAAACTGCCTGGAGTTGTGCAAATGTGCTGTCCTTCTAAAGATTGGTAGGCAACTAGGACCATTAAATGTACAAAAACTGTTTTGTCGTAATGATTGCTAGTTCAACTGGAACATGCAAATTTACCTTTTTTAACTATGCTGTAATTACGTTTTCAGCACTGTAGCCAAAGTAAACTGAAGTAATTAATGGCATAATTTTTGTCAAAGCTTTCAGAAAACACAATCCCTAATGATTTAAGACTAGGCCTGCATTTAGAACAGTTTTAGTGAAAAGAGTTAAACTTGTAACACACTCCAGCCTGCTGCAGGACATGTTCGTTAGAAGGTTAGGAAAACAGCAATTTAGCAAATGAGAGTTTCAGCTCACAGCCAGTTGTTGTAGGAGCTGGACTCTCACGCTGTGGTGATTTGTTCTGTTTCCTCAGAACTGTTGCACTGGATGGAGTGGATTTATTAAAACATCACAAAACCTTTCAGATACTTTTGCCATACTTTGCTAAGACTGCCCTGAAACACTGCAAGCCCTTGCAGAGAGCTAACTGGAGCAAAGGTGGGCCAGCATCTCCAGACCCATCCATTGTGCCACTGATTTATTACAACAGCGTACATGAGGGGATGTGATGAAGAGCGTTCCTGAGTGTATGCTCTGATGGAACACTAGGGAAGTATTGTGTTGAAACTGTCACTCAACAGCCTGTACCTATCAAGATCCTTTTGTCAGATTTCCTGCCAAGAATGACAGAGTCAGACTGGTGAACAATGGTCCCCTGTTGGGTGTTGCCCACCCTCTCAGTTGTTGCTGGGAGTTGGGTAGTGATGTCCTGAGGGGAGTGGCACTCAGGTTTACTAATCTCCTGTATCATTTCCTGTGCCATCATCACAGCTCATCACTTTGGCTGGTGTTCAGAGCAACCTCGTAATGTATTGTGCATGGGATTGGGTCCCTTTGTGTCATGCAAATGTGAGCAATCATCTTTGGGGAGGGCAAAACTGTGTTAATGTGGCACTTAGGTGTATGGTCCCACCTGCACCTGTTGTGTTCCAGTTCATTTTGTGCACGACAAACACACACACACACACACACACACACACACACACACACACACACACACACACAACCTCAAAAGTCTATCAGCAGTGTTTTGACATTAGCGTCTCAGAAAACCTATTTTCATAACTATGTACATTTTCTTTCTATGTGCTTTGGCTTCGTGCTATATTGATGAGTTTGCCAGACAGACAAAATAGGGAAAAAATTGTAACAATACAGAAACTATACTTCTTGGTTCGCCACAAATCACTTTCTCCTAAGCAAGGGTTGCTTTCTGCGCGCGTGGAATGTGCTATGGTCTTGTCGAGGACGCCAGAAAATAAATTCCCGGCTCAGGACTTTTTTGATTTAAGGGAGTCCGTTCCCACGTGCGCACTCTGTATGTGGAAAAAGAGCTGCCAGAATGATTGATTCTCGTGATAATTTCGCTGGCACTCTCATTTACAAAGCTTTTCCAGCGCATTGTGCAAACAAGGCTAAATGCCCTTAAACCAAAGCTTCCTTCCATGATTAATGCACATATTTCGTTTTCAAAAAGAAAATAATAACTGATGTAATTATACTCAATTTCCACAGTGGCCAAGGAATGTAATCAATCTCCCTCTTCTTCGTAATATGATTCGTGTAAATGGTTTGTTTTCCTAACTGCGCACGGAGTCAAAACAAATACTTTGAAAACAACAATGTAGTTAAATTGTGTACAAACAAGATTCTAAGGTCATAGCTTGCAACTCCAATACGTGACCCATTTTTAAAGGCGTAAAAATGTGTCCGTCAGTTACATAAATATGCTATTGATCAGCGGCGGACTGGGACTCAGAGCATCCAAACATAACACACATGAACACTCCATCCACTGACAGGATTATCTCAATAACCTAATTTTACCAAGCAGTGCAATACAAACACAATTTATGTTTCGATGTTGTGTTTCCTGTCGGATATAGCTACAGTATTTTAAACCTATAGTGTAGTTTATGGTTAGTAGCTCTCTGATACACAGTGACAAAAACCGCTCTGGAATTTTCAAAACGTCCTGCTTACCAGCCCGCCTGTGCTATTGATTGAAAACATCCGCGACAGTCTATGATATTACAACGCAATCAGCAGCAGTTTTCTGTTGACGCAATTCACCTGTCAGTCAGTGAGCTAGCTAAGTTAAAATAGAGCTGAATGGAAAACATGCAGCTTCAGAATTTTAAATATTTTTCCGCCCAATTGATTTATTAGCTGAAATAAAGAAAAAAAATCAAGTGGAAAATTCACAGACCATTTAAATGCAACGTTTTAAGAAAATCACTCATTCAGTGTCCTGTTTATGTAATGTCTTCGTTTTTCACTGTCTGCTTCGGGATAAAAAAGAAGTGTAACTCTTTCGAGAAGTGTGAAGAGTTCAACCAACAGATAATATTGCTTTCGTGTTAGCTTATTTTAAAGTTACACTATTACGCTTACTGCAACAGAATTTAACAAGCAGCGTTGTTTGTTATCTTGCGAAATAAAATCTATAGTACTGACAGCGCAATCTTAGATCGTTGTGAACAGAAGCGTCGCAAAATAAGATTTAAGTGCATTTAAGAGAAATTACTCTGCAAATGAATCAGTATATAAGTGAGGAATAAGAGCCGTCATTAAGTTAAGTTTGTAAAGTATTACGCGCGGTCCTTTGCCTTGCATAAGTGCACGCTGTTGATTGATCAGTCGATTCGTCAGTCTCTGCTTAGGCCTCAATGAACAGACATCAACTGTACAAAGCTACTCTTCTGACACGTGCACAACACAACGTTAGTATAGACTATAGACCACTGTCATGTGCATGCTCCCCACGTAGCCTTTACTTTATAAATGCTTACTTCTCCATCGTCTTCATAGATAGAACCTCAGTCGGGCTTTGCTGAAAATTGAAGAGCAGATCAGAACCCGGTTTCAGTGAAAACAGAACAGCGGAAAGATGGCCCCAGAATAAAATTTTTTAACGAAATGTCAGCAATTTAAATAAATGAATAAAATAATCAACTGGGTGGAGACAGTCTGTCCCACCTGAGACAACCAGAAAGACGTACAATGAAGTGAGAGTGATGATTTTGGCATGTAATGTAATAAAATGAAACTTACCATTTCATTAGTGCAGTTTCTATAATGCTGTCCCATATCCCCATTATAAAGGACATCAGTTTTTGCAAGAGTTTGCAAGTTGAAAAGACTGACAAAACTTTTTTTTTTTTGGATTACTAACATGCTAGACCATAATAATGTTAGGAGCAAAAGAGCGCTTGTAGGCATTATTACAAGATCACCAATGTGTACTATGTTTAGTGCTTGTCTCAGAAGTTCTGTGAAAGATGTGGGGGTGCTTTATTTTGACTCGTTTATGCCATTGGTTAATTGGATTCTATGCTTGAATGTCCCCATTCAATGTGTTTGGATAAAAACCCCGAATAGTTATGTAGCAATCTAATTGCTGTACTTCAGCATCCTATACAATCACTAAATTAGTTTCTGCATTATTAAATAGCTTATTTGCTTAATAGGCCCATGATGAAAAGTTGTTTCCCGCAGGGGAAGTCTGTCGCTCTGGAAATTGGGTTGTCATTTATTCATTATTCTCTGATGTCTGTTTCTGTAATCGTACTGCGGTCGATCACATACATCTGACTCCCAGTTATAATTTGTATTGTTTACGTACTCCTCGCCTCGCTTGCATTTCTAAATCATTGTTTTACATGCGTACTGTGCGTACTCCTATTTAGAAACTGGCCGTGAAAACAGAATGAATGCAGATGAATCATTGTTCACAAACGCACTGAAATGAATCTCATCAGCGAGGACAGCTGTGGTAATAAATTAATTTTTCCTTCAAGCTCTCCCATTTTATTTAATTTTTTTTTTTTTATTTTACTTGTTTGCTTTGCTTCATTCTTTCCTTTCCCTTCTCATTAGTTGGGAAAACATAGCAGGCATGTTTGCAGTAATTTCTCAAGGCCCAGGAAGGGCGGGTCTGCTTATGTATTTGGTGAGGGGGGGGGGTCTAAGGTCCCATCCAGTCCTCATACCCTTTCCTACAGTGCCACAGGCTCTGCCTGCATCCAGCCTCTTCTTCTTTGTAAAGTGAGCTGAAATCTCATGAGATCCAACATTTTCAGCACTGAAAAGTGTAAGTGCATTAGTAATGAAGACCAAAGCAATGCTGACACAAGGACCCATGTGTAATGTTCAACTTCAGGTGTAAACGGTGCACTGATCATGAGAGGATCTGAATGTATGATTCACAAGAATGGCTGTGTGAGCGCTCCCACAAGGACTTGCAAGGCTCCCTCAAGCAGTCTTGTGAAATGTTCAATGTGAGGAGTAAGGATGCTCCAAGATGTCCATGCAGTGTCTATATGATGAGCACAATGTTCACATGACCACACCCTTATAACATGCAGTACATGAAGTGTAATGCTCACATTGCTGTATAATTTTCACGTGTCCTGTAATGGCCATAAGATTCCTTTGTAATGCACACAATTATTGCAGTGTCAGCTTTATGACAATCTACAGTAATACTGCAGTAAAACTCACAGCAAGTCATAAAATTCACATAAACACCTGGCATTTGTGCATCAAAACCCAGCTAAGGAGTTATATGAAATACATAAAGAAAAGCCTTATCACACACCCATTTTACTCCTGTCTGCATACTCTTTGTGAGACTGTCACTCGGAGTGATTAATAAAACTGGTAAAGGTTTCTTTTTTATATAATTGCTTGTACTTCTGCTAAATGAATAAAATGTAAAAATGTAAATGTAAAAATGTAAAATGTAAAAATAAAAAATGTACTTCTAAACCAGGTCCTGACTGCAGTATACACATAGGTGTAAAGTCAAAGACCATAGCCTCATGTTTAGGGGAGTTTCCATGGCAGCGAAGAAAGGACGGCAATATTCCACAGTGAGGTCACAGTTCTATATCTGTGTCCAGCAGAATTGTACAGATTACTATACTGTTTAGCAACTTAAAAAAACTTTAAAAATTTTAACATGAAGAATATACTGTATGTGCAATATCTTAGTTCACAAAGTGTCAAAATACACACAATAATATATTATATAAATGATTGAGGAGTCCACAGGAAAAATGAGAATGGTGAAGAATTTAGAAAACAAAATTTTGAGATGTAAAGACTCGTAACCTTTTTAATACACAGTATACAGTATAATACTATGCCTTTGCATGAATGTTATCAGACCATTTGTGAGTTATATGGTTAAAATCAAGATGCCTAGATTTAAATTTTTTTTGTCATGGACTCCTCAATTGTTAATTCATAAATATAAATTAATTCACAGTATTGATATTTAAGTGTGAATACTCTGCCATGTGCTAGCAGAAGCTTACTGGAGCTGTGAAAACACACGGTTAACATTTAAAAAGTAAATGTGGCTTTACTTCTAAACCATTTCTTACAAGTGATTTTCAAGTCCAGACTAAAGAAACAGGATCTCATTATATAGTAACCATGACTATTGCCAAAAGTGTCATTTTTGATGATTAGAATTTTTTCATGCATTTAAATCATTCATCACTAGCAATCTGCTTTAAATTCTCTCATTACTAGAAATCTGCTCTAGATCATTCATCACTAGCCATTAGCAGTGCATTGCTGTACTTTAGTAATGGTTTATTCAGACTAGCATTTCTATGTCATGTCGTGGATTATTGAATATGTGTACATGCAACAGTGTCTTAAACTCTGGCTCAGGATGTATACATAGTCTACTGATTCACAAATCTGACGTATAGTATAAAAGAATGACGATCTTAGTACAGGGCCACGGACATATTATCATGAACACAACTGGCTTTTAGATATGTGTGTCCTGGTTTACTGTCGTAACACAGTCAGCAGAACTAAGTAGGGTCTGCTGAAAGTGCCTAACAGCATGATGTCTCCATTCTCCTGAGGAACCCAGTACGGTTATTCAGGTCATTGTCCTACCAGGACAATGACTTGAATGACCATACACAACTCACTGGCTGGCTTTACTGTTCTGTGTCTCTGGCACTTTGCTGCTGTCACTAGAAGGTGCCTTTTTGTTTTCAAGTTCCTGCTGGCTCCTGTGCTTGGAGGTATGACCAGAAGCAATGCTGTGGCATTCTCATCTGTTTTCTGCCAAACAAGGCACTGCTCATGGACCGGAGTGGAATTTAATATGTGATATGAGTGCAATACAGTGGAGCTCATGGGATGGAGTGATGTGGAATGGAGTGGGGCTTACAGGAGATGGAAGTGAAGTGGAATTGAGTGGGGCACATGGGAGAGGAGTGAAGGGAATAGAGTTGGAATGCAGTGGAGTGATTCTTATTGGAAGGGGCATAATAGACCAGAGTGAGACTGGAGTAAACCTCAGTGCATTAGCTTAAAACAGACTAAATTTAATAACAAGAAATGGAATGAAATAACAGAATAATGTGTAGCTATTGGTGAAGAGGGGCCTGGGAGAAGGATAGCAGAGTGAAGGCTATCAGACTACAGGGAATCACAGTGGAATCCACTGAAGGAAAAGGGGCAGAATCAGGCAGCAGCATCCCCTGGAACATGCCTTAGCACAGACCTATGGGCAGACAGCTTCTGTCCATGTGAACCCGCTGTTCACTCTCAGCATCCACTCACAGCATGGCTCTGAGCACCACTCCAAGCTGAGACATCCCGCCACTGTAATTTGCTGTGTTCGTGGCAAAGCTTGCCAGGTCCTATCGATATTTTTAGCTTGACATGCGACCGATTCACCATGCAATTATGGACATATGGTGAACTGCAGACTACATTTATGTACTGTATTATTTTCCAGAATATGCCAGTGAATGTCACACAGTTTTGCGGAGGAGCATTTAACATGTTGAACATGGTTACCTGCTATTAGTCTGCGCAGCACAAGCCGGAATGAGAAAAACTTACCGCTGTCCTGTCAAAACTGTGATAGGATATAAACCACATGAAGGTGTGGTAGAGAACTCGAGAGTTAAATTAAACTGACATACCAGTGTTCATTATGGAAGAAATAAATGGCTGTAATATCTCTGCATGAAAAAATTGGAATCTCTAGTTGGACATCTGGCAGTTGCATGAGGATGAACAGACTTTTAACCACCGTGGTTGTTCACCCCCAGGGAAATATAACGTGTCTTGATGTTCACCCAGCAGCAGTGTTACACAAACATTGTGTTTTTTTTTTCCAGAGGAGCTTCTTAGTCTGAGGTGGGTGGCTTGTGACCCAGCAAGGCTGAGTGTGTTCCTTATCCAGGATCAGGGTGATGCCTGTTTTGGATTCTCTGTATTGCCTGACAATTTGTCTGAATATCACTTCAGAGTTAGTCATGCAAATGCAACAGTGCTGAGAGGTGAGAGGAACTCAAAGGAAAGTGTAACATATTTTTAAGTGTTTCTGATGGTTATGTGGGTTATTTCTACAGTTTTTTGACAGGTTTATTGTTATCTTAGGTGTTTCTTTGGTGGAAATAATGAGTTTGCAGGTGTATGTGCCGCCGATAGGTACAGAGACCCATTGGCTGAGGAAATAGTTGTTGTACCTTTTGAAATTGACTATCATTCACATGTTTTCTCTGAAGCTGAAGACATGAAGAGACAAAGGAGGAATGTGTCACATCACAAAGCTCATGGCCTCTTCTTCACATAAGAACACACCAGGACCAGACACACACACATACAAGCAACACACACACTCACACATGCGTATGCACGCACGCACATGCACAAACACAACTGCTACACTGTTTCCTACACTTTATGGGGAATATACAACATTCTGTCTATATTCAGACCTGCAAAATTAACTAGCAAATACAAGCAGTCAAAGAAAGAATATAAACATATATACATTCAAGTGTAGGGTTTGTATTAAGAGTGCTATGTGCTGTGCCCAGCAAGGAAGTGCATTTATTTCAGTTACTTAGCTTGAGCCTCTGGGTAATTCACAACACATGTCCCCTGCAGATAACAAAACCATTTGTATAAATTGTAAGATGTAGGAAAGATCCATTCGTTCTGGTGGAGGAGAACCCTGGCAGGGTACCAAGTGACCTCCATTAAATAGGTCTTAAAATTCCAATCAGCCTCATATCCAACTATCTGGTGTGGAGCCACAGCTGCCGCAGTCCGTTGGCCTGCCCTGACGTGCCACCGAGGGGTGGCAATGCATTTCAACGATTTCTTTCACAAACACTGAAAAGACTTCGCTCTACTGTCCAAGCAGCATCCTGTTCCAGACAGATTTGGGCAGAGGAATCTGCTGTCAGTATGTGCAGCGTTGCTGAGAAAAAATGGAATGGTGCATGCAACCTGTGGCGCCTCCCTAGTGGATCAGCCACAAGTCCACCCAAGGTGACATTTGGGCACAGTCAGAGCCAAATTCAGGAAACAAGCTTCCTTTGACCTGCAGGTCCAATCTAGTGAATCTTAAACTAAGGAGAAAATACCCAACAGAGCTGCTATGCTCATTGAAATACAGTTTAAAATAAAGGCAAAATGGTGGATTATCCATCATTTAAGGAATAGGTCCATCTAAAGGCAAAATTGTGAAATTCCCAGGGCAACATACAATTACAACAAGGTCAGAGAGGTTGCTGACAACACCATGGACAAAACTGGTGAAAACATCCAGGAGCAGGCAAATTATTTAATCGAGTTTTTGTTTTTTAATTTTAAATTCAGCCACACACTTGTGCAACATAGCATAGGTGGTCTTTTGAATTTTACTACTACCCTTCATCACAACCCCCCCACCCCCTTTTATGATCAGTGGTGCAATCCAACAGACAAAATATCAGCCCTTATGTCTGCCTCTGAGATAAATGGAAAGAAGCTTAATTCATTAAGGGCCAAACTGCTTCATTCTGAAAATGGAAAAAGCTTCTGTGAAAAAGGTCAGCCGTTGCACCCTTCCCACGTAACACAGCGACCAAGTTCGGCTCCACTGAGCATTGTGCAGCCCTGTACCGGAGCTGAAAGCCTTTTCATTTCATTTGCGGTGTCAGTTTTCAGCCATTAACTAAGCAGGGTGACTGGGCCCAGAATGTCTTTTTGTGCCTTATCACTGAATCTCTCTTCTATTATTCAGGTCTTTGGAAAAGGGGAATGAAATCCCCTTTACTGCCTGATGTTCTGCTGTTGGTCCATTCCCCTTTGCAAGCGGGACGAAACAGGCTTTATTAGAACTCACTGTCCAGATTCCATTGGAGTGGAGATATTGATCCCAAAGGTTCTGATACAAGGCCCACGCTGGGAGAAGAAACAGACGTGGTCCAATTATGCTTCTTGGGAAGCACTTAGAATTGACTGCGACCAAACATCAGTCTTTAAGAGGCACTTAACTTTGACCTATTACCAACAGCTGGGCTGTGAAAACATTGACCTCATCTGAAAATTTGTTCTGGAGACATTAATCGGTGGGTTTATAAACTACGGTGGACCACAGGCGACAGCTTTCTGGTATGCTATTATTGTAATTACCATCTACAAAAGGCATCTCTAGGATTAGCCAGGTAATGGATAAAGGGTTGAGCAACTCTCAGTTTTAAGGGCATGTGCCAAAGTCTTTGACTTACAGCTTGACAGAGACACAGAATCCCAACAATATATTAATTCTTAATTTTTCTTAACACTCAGTTCCTTTGTGTCTCATGGCCTGTTGATCTCCATGGGTTATGTGTGACTTGCCATTGCATAATCACAGAGGTGAGCAACAAAATCTCCAGTAAATTTTGTGTTTTATACCCAACACCCCCACCCCCACCACCCAGCTGTTTGCATCAGTCTAAGAATGGTGCAACTTTATTTTTTATTAGGACAAACATATACTGGCTAGATGTTTGTGTTTGGTTGAAGCGTGCAGGCAAGCAGAGCCTGTCTTCGTTGTGCATCTGCAGAACGGCTGTGCACTGTTCCTGCTCAGTGAGGAATTGGCACACGCTGGTGGTTGGCACGAGCTTGCGGTTGGCACAAGTGTCTCATGGTCAATTTCTGTATGCTTTGCATGCCCATATTTTGCCCTTACGGAGAAAGGCCCAGGCTTATTTGGTTATATTATATATTCCAGAAGAAAATGTTATTTTTAGCATCTTTGAGAGGGTTTATCTTGAGTCATTTAGTTTGGCATCTACGTGCACAGTATGGCCACTGCTGTAGTTAACAGGTAAAGAACACTGGTCAAATGTTTTTCGATAGTTTTATCTCCTTTTCCTTACTCCTTATGTACAGCATTTAATGCTCATTTCGTGACAGCAATTTTTAAAACCCACAGCAAGTTTATCACATTCTTTGCTTTAGGCAATGTTGTTTTTTCTTTTTGTCAGTCTTTAAATCACCTCACAAAGTAACCTTGCATATGCCCAGCTGGTTTTGTAAGCCACTTACATTTTGATCGTTTGCCACAACGGTCCAGCGAGGGTCATATTTCTGTTTCAGTGAGGGGGTGGGGGGGGTGCTCGCAGACAACCTCCAGTGTTTCTAATCGCATGTATTAGGCCTCACACATGCAAATTCAATTTGGTCGCTTTTTAACTAATGCCATTTGACGGGAACTTCACAAGGAGGCAGACAGGTCCTGGAATGATTATACCTCCAAAAACAGAAGTGGTTCAAGGACAATAAGAACGGAAGTTGACAACCTGGAAGCTGTAGTCACAGCGTAGGTGACAACTGGCTGTGGATGATATGTATGGAGAAATATTCCTGCATTGTTCCTTTGTCCAAAAATTTTGCAAAGCTCTTTTTAGTTGAGGTATCAGAGGCTCTGTGATGTAGGGGTGGAGAACCTGTGCAGGACACTCATTGGTTGAGGCTTGGTATTTTTTACAATTTATTTTGGAAATATAAATTTAATATAATACAAATATTAATGAAACCAATGACAAGAGACCAAGATGTTCTATCATATATAGATCATTGTCAAAAATATGTTTGACACAGAAAGGTATTTTCAATATTTTAAAACAAAACATTCAGACAACAAAATAATAATAGTTTTTTATAGTCATTTCGTACCTATACATGTCACAGTGAAGTTACTTGTCTGCATTTAGCCCATCCCTCTTGGGCAGCCAGCACTGAGTGTCTTGCTCAAGGACACACCTGGCAGTTGGGCTGCGATTTCGAACCGATATACTTCCACATCCCAAATTGATGCTCTACTCATTGAGCCACTGAGGTCATGAGCCAAAACAGGTTGGGAAACTCTGCTTTAACTGTTATACTCTTGGAAAATGTGAAACGTGAATTACTTGGACATTTAGATGAAACCTCTTCAGTTCACGTCAGATGTCAGTGTCCTTTGACTCACTCACCACATTGTGAAGAATATCATTCTGATGGGCAAAGGGGTAAGCAGAAGAGTGCAGTGTAAGCATGGGGGGTGACTTAAAAAATGAATGCCAAAGTTGGGGGGAGGGGGAGTTTGAAAAAGTGAATGTGAAACTGGGGCGGCAGTGCAACTGGTAGCTGTGAACTGAAGATTATAAAGGCAGCTGGAGGGTGAATGGTGATGGTGGGGGGCTTGGCTTTTGGCCTTCAGGCATTCCATGACCCCAAAATCCTCCACTGGTGACACGGCTACAGATCTACCCAAGACAGAGGATGGCCTGATGACAGGCTCCAATTTTAGTGCTTCACTGAGGCATAGCCCCCCCCCAACCACTGAAGGAATACTCACCCTCCTACCCAAAATAGTCTATTCTGCACAACACATTACATAAAAGGCAACAAGGATACGCCAACGACTGAATCAGAAATAGGAACGATGATGCCACTGGACAGAGTATCCAAATCACTGATTTTCTTTACTGTGACATGCTTCCAACTCGTACATAGCAGTATAGTCATTTCACAACAACTGCCCTGTTCAGCCTTGTATCTCTGCATGTTCCTGATCAGACCAGGCATTACAAAAAGAAGGAACGCTGGTAAAATTCAAAGTGATGATCGTGGGTTTCTTTCTAGCTTACCTACATCGTTTTCACTTCCCTGCGCGTCGCTCTTAGGTCCAGCCATAAAACATCACGTCAGATGTTTTGCTGAATGGCGAGAACAGTAACGATGAGGACTCTTATACTTGTGTCCCGGGTTTGTTTTAAGGCTATTGGCTCACCCAAATTAAAGGCGGAGCCTCCTCTGGGTACGTTTAAATTACTATGGTGCCTGCTGTTCTGGAAGCGTGTTTTTAGATTCAGCTTTGCCCTTTGCCTCTGTCATTGTTGACGTTGCATGGCGGGGGAGGACAAGGGGCTGACCTGATGGACAGGGCTTACAGCTCAGGAGCGCCTTGCATTCCACAGCGCTATTGTAATAATAAAAGATGACTGCTATGCAGCAAGCCATCTCTGTGCCCTTGAAATGTTTTTGACCTCCGACATGTGGTATACTCACTAGGGGTGG
>JABJVR010000034.1:8092495-8104743 GCA_025773905.1 Chitala chitala
TTTTAATATTAAATTTTTCCTGTTTTTCACATCGCCTTCTCTGGCCCTTGTATTTGTTTTTCAATACTTCCGGGTGTTTTTCCCCCTGGGGGTGGTTGTTGTGGGGGGGGGGTGGGGGAGGGGGGTGAAATGGCTTGCAGCACAACAAAACAGGTGCATGGCACACAGGTGTTAAATTGTGTTGCTTCCCAAGCACAGCCAGAGGAAACTGTCCTTCACATTCCACATTTCACCAGGGCAGATGACGTCTCCCCTTTAAATATTTATCTTGGGTTTTTTTATATCCCATTCCCATATTATTATTATTCCACAAGTGCATATTTCACGGTGTAGAACCATTCCTCAGCCTCACTGTATAATACATATCTTTGGTATACACACAGACATACAAATACTTCTATACCTACTCAGCCTAGATAATTAAACAGAAGTCTAATGAAAGGCTATTAGCCCACTGGCCCTTGTTAAACTGAAGTTGGTGGGCTGCAAAAAAAACCAGCAACCACAGCCAATGGTGGTTGTGCATCTGAATATTACATCAGTGATGATCAAAGCTTGTACAGGGGCTCAGCAAAAGAGGTGGTGGGCGGGGGACAATTTGTAGGACGCTGGGGGCCATGAGAAGTAGGAGTTGAACATTATCTGCAGCTGTGTGAACCCCAAGTCCCAGGTGGGCTGACTCTACACAAAGCCCATTAAACACTGTGGGGTCACCTCAGTGAGCATCACAAGTGATTTGCCCTCCACCCCTCAGGCCAGAGTTATCTTTATTTTATAGGCCCTGGTACTGCACAAACACCTAGCTGTATGGGCTATTATTCTGCAGGAAACATGTTCTGCAAGGGTTACCCCCAGCAAAATTTAACCATGTACACTCTGGTCTCAAATTTGCAATTAGTGGAAAAAATAAAGTTGAGGTATACATCTTAATAAATTCTGAACAGTCAGTTGCATAAATCTGTGATCCATGTGTCTAATTGCATACTTTTACCAGAGTGAAAGTAAAGTAAGTGGTAATTTCTGAACTGGTGTGTCACACCAGGGACAAAAATTAATAAATAAATAAATTCAAGCACAAAGTGCCAAGGTTATTGAAAAAGTGAAACAACCAAAGCTGTCAACCAGTCGCAAAACTCATAATCTACAGGATTTAATCAAAAATCCAGGGAAAAGGTTCACAAATCCATGAAGTCAATCTGAAACAAAGACAGAAACAAGGCAAAAACAAGTTCAACAAGGGAACAAACGAACCATGGCCATAATCTAAACAGAAGGGCTGGGTGGAAGCACAGTCGGGGAAGAGAAAGCCAGTGCTCAGAACTGGTCATGACATACCACAAACCATGGAGAGCAGTGATGTGTGAATTGCTGATAAAGCAAAGGATCATGATTAATTAGCTGGCACCAGGTCATTTCAATATTCAGCAGACTGTGATCTGAGCCAGGTTTGCTTTGCTGTGGAATGAGGAGGTGTGGTCTGAGAATTAGCAGACATAATGTGGTGAATATCGCTCTCTCAACTCAGGTTCAGTGTTTGAACTATTACTTTACATTCATTTCACCTTTATATTGCCAATAAAACTAAATGTGGGAAAATGTAAACACATCGCTATAAAGACAGCGTATCACATTTTGTGAGTTGCTTTTACTGATGGTCTTTAAACTGTTTTTGAAATTAATGCATGGCTAAAAGAATGTACTGTGAGGGTCTCATCTCTTGAGATTGATGTAATACTAAAATATTATGCGCAAAACCATAAAACATTCAATTTACGTGAAGCAAAACGCTGGATCTGCAACAGTAGCCACACATGAGTACAGCCATAAAACTGCCGAGAGTCTGTATTATTCCTGAAGTACAGAAAGAAAAATACCGACAAACACAAAGATCGGACGCATGGTAAACCAATTTGCTGGCAGTCATTATGAATTTTTTTAAACCACCAGACAGTTTTTTCTTTATTTAGGAATTTGCCCCTATATTGCATTTCAGACACTTTATTGCATTTGTGTTGTCATATTCTTTTGGGACATTTTTTTTTATCCTCCCGTCTGTGAGGCGTGCAAAAGTCATTGTTTAAAACCACTAAAACAGTGACGGCAACGACTTACCATTCACTGTATCCATTGACTTTAAACCTAGGGAAGGAATTGTGTAAAACAAAGTGCACATAACGTCGCTGGTGTTACCTCTGCTTATGATTTTTTGAAAAGATTACATCGCTCTTACAAAGCATCATGTAAGCCCACACAAGGCTGAATTGCCTGTAATGTCAGTCATGCACTCAAATGACAAGTCTATGGTCTTGGCTCTTGAGGACCTTGTTTTCCAGCAGTTATTTATATTCTTTGACGTTTTGATAAAATGCTCTTCCTGTGAGTATGGTTCCCTATATACTGTAGGTCAATCCATACCTTGTTTCTATATGTATTGATTTTGTTTTTTTATTTATGCATGTTCAGAAATACAGTAAACATGACATTTTTCAAAGTTTCCAACAGAAGCAGTAATAATAGGGAGCTATTATTCAACTACGGATTCAAAATTTAACTGTACTCCCAATTTCACAGACTAACAGTAAATATCACTAAGAAATGCCAGTTATAAAAGTGTAAGTAGAACTCAAGCCACTCAGCAGGACATTAGAGAAATTTACAACGTGCTAAATATTTCCTTTGTTCCTCTTAGTTGCACCCTGCTGTAGCAATTAGAGCTCTAGCGACTGCATGTGTTCACATGGCTTTTAACTGGAACCATTTACAGTTTTTAGAGAAAACAGTTTCTTTCCCATCATCGCACCAGTTCGGTCCAACACCCACACATTGATGTCATGTCAATTGACATTTCAAGAAAATTCTTGATTCTGGCTTTTTTTTCCCACCTACAATTTCTCATTAATAAGCGGCTGATGGGCACCATGGAACATCCCCTGCTGTCTGCATAGTATCGGTCTATCCTGCGGGAAAACACAAAAGATAAGAACATCATGCTTCGTGTTTTGTTTATCAACGGGCAACTGCGAAACAGCTTCAGTAAGGTGTGAAACAGATTCATAAAACCAAGAAATAGGATAATGGTACAGGCTCAGTTAAAAACTCTTGAATGTAGTTTAAGTGGCCATATATGAATCAACATATGGTACAATTTCAAGTCTCGAAGCTCTTTCTGACATGTTGGCCTCATATCACGTGGTCTTTCCCCAAACTGGAAAGTGCTCCACCGCCATTTAAAAACCGATTGAAGAGGATGAGGGCATCGAGATGAAGAAAGATTGTTGTAATGATAATAAATCACACTGCGATTTCTCAGTCACAAGCCTACTGTGATACAAATGACTTGGCTGGTCTTTCACTGATTATTTTTATACTTTGTTTGACAGACACTTCTGGAAATGTCTTCTTGTTTTACGTTGTCAGCACAGTCCTAGGCAAAAGTTCCTTACATATCTATAAATACTACTGAGCTAAATGGCATTTTCTCACCCCCCATAAGAATCATGGGGCCTGACTTGGCAAGATACTAAACTTTTTTTTCCAAGTAACAGCTGTAAAAAAAAAATAGATCCACCTGGCCCTGTCTTCCAAAAAACAACTTCTCAGAAAAAGTCTTTAAATTAACTCCTGCTAATTAGCTACATAAAAAACATACACAATTGTAAGGTTTTTTCAATTTCTGCCGGCTGACACTTAGCCCAGAGGGTTATATGGTTTTTGTGCAGAACTTTAGGGTGAGGTGGGAGGGTTTTGGGGAAGCATGGGGGAGGGTGATTGGGCAGGGGAGGCGAATGGGTCAGGCCTGTAAGCCCCCTGCCAGGCTCTTGCATGGGCATGCTGTGGAGATTTTTGGATCAACAGCAGTTCTGTCTATTTTCGGCGCCTGTCACAGCTTGAACTTTTAATTTATTTTGAATATCCTGTCAGTCATCCTAGCAGAGTTATTGTTTTATGGCTCACTGTGTAGATCTCCTGTGATTAGCAAAGATGGGAAATGGTGATCACTGATTGACTACAGAACAGAAATTTGCCTAGCCGCTTAAGTCTTCAAAATACAGTCATGGAACTATGGAACTCCCTGAGTGTCGTTGTCAATCATACTGGCTCTGTAACACAGCCGAGTGTGCCAGCGTCTTCATATCCATCATCCTCCATGGGTGATGGCGTCTTAGGTTACTGATTTTATTGATCTATTGACTGGGTTTTGCGTCAGAGCCCTGAGCACTGGGCTATCTTTAATCTGTGGTCTTATTGCATTAGTGCCCTCATTGCTCACAGTGACATCAGAGCGGGCCGGTCTATGCCATTTTGTGCCAGGAGAGGAATGTAACACTACGTTCATTCCTCAACATTCATGCCACAGAATACCAATCAGCTCTGGAACGCAGGCTGTCTGTGGGGGTGGGGTGGGTGTGTGGGGGGGGGCACTAACAGGGAATGCACTCACTGGGGCTGCCTCTGTCACTGGAAATGAGATCACTGCTACAGCTGTTGCTGGAAATATTGCCAATCATGTTGCTGTTACAGGTTGAATTTGGTAAAATTATCAATGCTGGAGACATTACTGGTTACATTGCCAAGGTGGACTCAGGGTAGTGGGATGCCATGGTTTTATGGTTTTAAGTACATTAGCAGATTTATCTTGATGTGTTAGTGACACTACGGGGAAAAAAACTTTCAAAATGAAAGTCCAATAATTTTAAATAAGGAAATGCACAGTGTATACACATCATATTTTTAGTCACAGAATTTACAATCAGGGAAACTAATTGGTCTGTGACACACTCCAGACCAGGAGTCTCCAGACAGCACACCACTCAGCAAACCTAATTGTCACCAGTGTAATTGTGTGTATCATTATTCAACTAGTCCATGGATGTATTTCAACTCTGTTCTGCCCAGACCTTAATGTGAGGTATAAACTTCTCAGTAAACAATGTTGAGTTTGTTACTGCCTTCTACTTGTCCTTGTTTCAGCTTCTGTCCTGATTCCATTTCTCCAGGCTACCTGTTCCTTACCTACCACATTCTGTTTCACCCTCTTGTTGTTTTTCGCCTTGGACTGATTCTTTTGGAACATTCACCGCTGTTTTTGTTTTTTGCACATGCTTTCTGGCTTGTGTTTTTGAACTTTTGCACTCTGATCAATAAAACAACATCACTGCACTTGGATTTGTGTCAATCTGTTTTGGCTATTGTTACATAGTGTTTCTATCCAGTTTCATTGTGTATGGTCAGCCAGTGTACTTACCTTAAATAAATACAGATACCTTTCAGATTTTGGAATAAACTTAAGTATTTTGTGAACCCAAAGCATGGAAACAGTCTAACCTTTAACATAACACTGTAACATAAACATATTGTAAAGCTGTGCCCTTTGCAATGGTTTGCCCTGAATTCCTCAATGTTGGTGTGTAAGTTACTATAAGGTAATGGCTTGTTCGCGTCCTCCTTGTTTAGTACATCTTGTCAAAATGGCCAAAAGTGTGGCTCTGGAGTATTTTGACTAGTGTATAACAGACTCAGAGCATTTCACTAACCCAAAGTCTGCTAGGCAGTTGTCCATACCACAAAATGGAACCATTGCTGAAACGCCTGGCTCCCCATGTTTGGAGAAGGAAAAAGTTGGAAATTTGGCTCATGTTAGAGAACATTCCATTGAACAAACAATGAAAGTGTCCAACACAAGTTTAAACAAATCATATAAATGTAGAAAACACAGTGTAATTTGTAAACCAGTATACTTGATCAAGCAGAAATACTAATGTCACCATCCTCGATGCATTTGTGTATGGGACGGATGTTCCACAAACCCAGGCTGCTTCAGAAAAAACACAGCAGCATTCCAACCAAAAATACAAGTTAGTATTAAAACAGTGGAATCTGACAGCTGTCTGGTCAATGTGTAAAATGCAAGCCAAGTACCACACAGAACTTGAAACCAGTCTGTGCTATTATAACATCAAAAAATGACATCTGGTTTCACAGATTTAATGTGCTACATGTTCTGATTTTCAGACATTAAACAACCTTTGAAACATTGAAAGTGCAGACAAAACCATATACATGGAGATCCATATACAGAATTTACATTCTGAAGAAGATGCCCGTTTTCTCATAAGATCCTGACATCAAAAAGGCATCTTCAGAAATACCAGCTCACCTGCAGAGTCTTTCCTTACACCAGAGGTAAAAGGTGTGTGTGTGTGTGTGTGTGTGTGTGTGTGTGTGGGCGAGGGGGTACTACGGAAATCCAAGACAAACAAAAAGGGATCACAGTAGCCCCATAGAAGCGGAGATGGGACCATAGTCAAACCCACAGTCAAGGAGGTGTGAAATAACCATGCAGGCAACTGGGACACCACATGACAGCCCCCCCCCTCCCCCACACACATACACATACACACCACCAGAAAATACAAACTTGTGTCAGCACAACATATACAGTGTCTGGTTTGATACCTTAACTTCATAGTCATGACCAATAACTTTCCATCAACAGCTTTCCCATCGGTTTTCTTGTCATAATGTACACCTATGATTGCACTTTTTTCACACACAGATGATAATTACTGGTTTTACTCAGGTGAACAAATCGTTGGATAAATCATTTTCCAGTCCAGTTCATTGTGAAACAGAACCTCACTTATGGCTAGGGCTCACGCACTTGAGTTTAAGTTGGTTGAGAGAGAGAGACTAACTGTGCAATAAGGACTGTTAAAGCTTTACTATGTACAAACAAAATATTGTTCAAACTGCTATCCTGAAAAAATGTCCACTAAGCAAATGAAACATCCGTGAATACTGGGTGACCTCTGTCATTCTGTCATTCTGGACAGGAGCGTCAGATGACGAAAATGTTAATAATTCAGTGCGGAGGAAGATTCGGTTGCTTGACATTCATGCTCCTGTCTGTGTGCATCCCATTGTCCACAACTATGGAAACATAATTGCTTCATTACAATCTATTTGGCTGTTCACTGCTACATGCTTCATAAACATGTGAACATGCAGTACGTATTGCTGCTGACACCACTGAATGGGCAGAATCCTACAGCAATTAGCGTCGAAACTCGTCTTTTTCATCACTTGTACGGCCAACTAAGAATGTTTTCTTATTCATTTGTTTTATTGATTATTCAGACTAATGTGTATGCATTTGTCTGGACCTCAAAATAACAACCTCTGTTTTATATCTTTTTGGTCATATGTATGCTTTCTGTATTAATGGTCATTTTATTTGTAGGCCAAGATATTACATGGAATCACTAGACAATCTTTGCACTGTACTGAAGTAGCTGACATTATTCTTGTGCTCAGTGTCAATTTTCAGGGAACAAAACAAACACAATATCAGTTGCATTTTAATAATAAAAAAGTATATATGAAAAAAGTTTAATGCAAATGCATTTTAATCAGACTGCAAAGCTCCAATATTCAGCACGTCTCAGGCAGTGAAAACATTACAAGAACTGTTTTGCATGGTTCCGGTTAGTTCCAGTTGTGTTTTGTGAATGCGATCAGGTTCATTGTGCTATAATGAACTCCAAAATATTGTTTTCAAAAACAAACTAATAATAATAATAATACATGGACCAATGGACCAGTAAAAAAATAACCTATACTCTGGTAATTAGCTAAAAACAAGTTGAATGAAATATTAAAGTTGAAGTGGAACTCTTGGTAATAAAATATAAAACTCGAGAAACAGAGAAAAAGGTTTGCAGGAGGTAAGGATTTGTATTACAATGTTTATATATTACTTTCAAGTCTGCTGTCCATGTCTTATTCCATATCCATTGGATGAATCGTACACCGTTTTTGTGGAAGCATCATTCTCGACAGTAGGCTAAATTAAAAATTTCACAAAACAATTTTTGTCTTCGGATCTGTATACTAATGCTTTTTAAAATCCAGAATTCTCTGGGGATTGTGTCCACATGATAATATCGTACTTTGGTGTTGAGACATATGCCATTAAAATGAAGGATATCGCTACGTCTGTTTTTGGCTAAAATACAGCAGTGCCTTATTACCAGCAGTGCCTTATAAAATTAACAAACGTAAAACATCCATCTTCTTTTATACACGTAAATACGAGTTTTAATTGCCCCCTTCTTGTTAGTTATTATATTTTTTTAGTGGTTTCACCCTATGTTTTGGCAGTTGAGTTTCTTTTATGGCTTGCATTTATAGTGAATGAATGTTACCGAAGTAAAATACAGAAATATAAATAAAATATATTAGCGCTCCAGGACACTTGTGGACCCACCTATTAATAAGAAATTCATTTTGGATTCCACGGCCCTTCCCTGCTGTATCCCATTAATGTTGAGCTCCTGCCAAATGGTTTCCGCATGGCATCTGTAGCGCATGCGCGTTGCCATGTGATTAAATTGCCTGCTGCGCCAGGGGCTTAATACGAGGCGTGTTGGTGTGTATTTTCAGAAACTTTGGAGTGATTAAAAACTTTTTAGGTACAGACAGTGTTTTTGGAGAATGAGGTAACGGAACCGTAGTTGATTTTAACGAATTAATCTTCATTTTGAAACCATTTTTTATCTCGTTGTTATTGCTTCGGTGTCGTAAATAGACTAGACGAGCAGGCAACTGGAACTCCGAAGAAGTGCATCATTTCATTGACAGCGCGGGGAGAAGCGAACCAGTTTAATTCCCATTATCCGTACAATTACACTGGGATGACAATATCGACGGAATGAATATACGAAACGAAGCGTAAATAGGATACTTTTTGAAGATTCGATAATTTACCATACCAGGTAATTGTACTACTTTATTTTCCTTATCGGTTGAAAGATTGCGTGAAAATTGCAGTGTTCAAGACAATGTATTGCTATATATAATCGAAAAATGTGAATAATTACTGATCTCAATGAAACAATAGTTTAGAAATTTATTTTATAATTTCGGTGAGCATTTCTAAATGGATATAGAAATTGCGTGAATAGCTTCGCGCTCCAAAGTTTAGTTCTAATATTCTCTATTTCGCGGCACGTTAAAACAAGTTGTCAGTGATGCATGATTGGGTGTGGACTGAAATTATTTTTAAAATCACAAATAATCGGCGATAAAATATAAAATCCTTATTATTCCTGGCAAGTAAAATCATTTTATTATGGGTAACTGTGTGAACCTTTTAATATTTCTGTTATTTGTGAAATTCGAATTGTTCATGTTCACATTTTATGTTTGCGTGCGTTACGACGAATTTTATTTTTTTACGCAGCAAGTGAATTCCATTTATCACTTGTCCTTGTTTTCTAAATAACCAATTTGTGTGCACTAAGCAGCGAGGGGTGAATGAATGAATGCATCGCACTCGTGCGCGGAGCTTTGTTCGCCCCGCGGTTGAAGTTGTGCGCCCTGCGCAGGTCCACGTGGAGTTTGTGTTTATACTTGATATGCAGGAAACAGGACTCTCATCCTGGCACGGCGGATCCCGCGTTCAACCTCGGCGGAGTCTTGGCCGTCGGCCTGTTTTGCTGTCATTACAGACACTTCAAAAATCTGATACCTCAGAAAACGTAGAGCTTGAGTTTCGCATTAAGGACTCATAGTTCACACGTATTTATTCACAGCCCACATCCTTTGTTTTGTGAGATCCGGACGGCTCTTCTAAGAGCATTTCAAGTGTCTGCTGTCAGCTTTAAGGCCTACGTTGGTTTACCTTTCGAAATAAATTTAACGTGTGCATCTTAAATTTAAATAAAATCCATCTCCTAATGAATGTAAAGAATATTGAGTGTGTTACTAAAATTTAACTTTTGGATTTGTCACGCTTTAACCGTATTAAAAGGGGCAAAATTAAATCGCCGCTCACAAATTACGCGTATCCACGATATAATAAAGTTAAACTCAACTCGCCATAAATTAACTTGTCACAACCTTAAAATTTATTGTGCTGTAAGTAGCTTTTTTAATTTAAGTAGCTTTACCAATGCTGCGTTTCCGCCAACGTTTTCCTAAAGAGAACAGTCGTTTTTAAGTGTTAGAATGTCTCATAGCATAACGTTTAAATCATTTAAAGACAAATATTAATGTACATTTTTAAAGTAAAAAAAAAAAAAAAAAACGCGATGAACTGTTGGTAGTTAACGAATAAACATACCCCACTTACATGAGGGAATAATGGATCTGTTGATGTTTTTATCTATATCCAAATGTTTTCTGATTATGTTTCCCGTAGAACTGGAGAAATTAATAAAAAGATTAGAGTAGCCTACATGAAGTGTGTAGTAGATTCCTTGTTACGTCGGTTCAAGTATTCTTTTACTGTGTATAATTTATTTTACATGAGGTTAGATATTTTTAAACGGACATATAAACTGAAGTTTGAAAAATGTTATGATCTTTTTAAATTTAGAAACAATTTATTAATTTATTCTTACAGATTTGTGGACCGCCTGATGTTTTATTTTGTACCGTTTTGGCAGAAATTTCAGAAAGAAAATGAAGGCTTTTAAGAAACATTTTAGTGTCAAGAGATGAATTACAGAACTTGCTGTAAAATAGGCTATCTACTAGGTGAATGTACATTTCGTTACCACTGGGAATAAGTGTAAAAAAGGAAATGGGGAATACGGGACAAATTTATTTGCACCCCTGAAAGTGTAAGGCTAAACGAAGTGACGGCATTTCCTGCCGACTTTTACAACAAAATGAACAGAATACTGAGGTCTTTGATATATCATCGTGACTGTTATGTAAAGGGTTTGGCGTCAAATTAATCATATTTATTTAACAAAAACCGTTTTTCCTTTAATTGACAGCTTTTAAGTTTTAGGTATACAATGTCCGCATAATTAAGTTAAATTTCCATCCACTAGTTACAATGAACTTAAGAGTTACAAAGCGAAATATATTAATGACAGTTTCATTCAAAACGGAAGAAATATTGCTGAGGTTACTACTGGTTACAGAAAAGTTAAAAAATTAATTTTAAAATAGCATAATCTTATGGAATCACAGCACACTAAACAAGATATGCATAAATGTCCTCGGCAGGGGTTTCAGATAACACAGGAGAAAATCAATTCATCATGTCTAACCTTCAAGCTGAAACATTATTGTCTTTGGTTTCAGATAAAAAGAGCACAAAATAATTTTTAAGCGGTGTTCTTTCTGGAGGGCAGGCAAAATGCTGTCGTGCCCTTCAAATTAACTGCATTGTTAATTTTCCATTGCAGCTGTTGTTCAGAACATGCAGCAACAGTGCCGCACATTTAAAATTGCGACCTTACGGTGTCATTCTTATCCGTCAAAGAATGCATCAATCCAAAGGACACTGGGCTTGTTAGATAGGTGCGGCAAATCGTTAGGAAGACCTCAGCCCCACACTGGGTGTTTACAGTATACAGACCTGCCTGTGTGCTGCAAGCCTTGGTTGCTGTGAAATCAAGGAGGGGGGAACAGTAGCTTATTCACTGAGGAACTGGAGGCTTGGTCTGAGTGGAAGGCTGCAACACACTATGGATATGTTTGTTTGACGTGAGGCCTTAGTAGCCGCAGCAGTTGACCTAGGTGTGCAGGTGAGAGTTTACACCTGGTATGCACTTGGCTGGCCCCACAGGGACAAGTCCTCTGTGGTTTCCGGTGAGACTGCCATTGATTCGTTGGTTTTCTGATCCTGGTTGTGTCTACATCATTGGGTCCAGTTTGCTGGCGCTGTGTTTTTATCTTAAATAACCAGGGCTGCTGCTGCTGTACCAGTGTCACTGGACTCAACACATGTATTTGTATTGGCACAAGTGTTATTAACAGTGTTTAAGAAACCTAACTCGTTCTGTTGGCACACACATTTTAGTTAGAAACAGAACAAGTCGGTTAATGTAGCATTTATGACTTTGTTCCCTTTCAAGACTGCATGTAAAAGTCAAGGCTTTGTCTGAGTTGGCTGGAAAATGCGAAGTACCCCCCCCACGCCACTCTACCCAGAGCAGTGCCCCCAGCAGTCCATGCCAGCCAGGGCTGAAGAGCTCAGCCTCACTTAATGGGTGTGGGTGGCAGCTGAGAAACTTTCCAATGGCCAGACTCACTTTGCAGTTACTACTGTTGGCATTTGTATTTGCAAACATACTAAGTATAAAATCTTTTCCCCTTTTTAAAGAGTGTGTGTGTATGTGTGTGTGTGTATATATATATATATATATATATATATATATATATATATATATAAAAATATTATTATTTTTATAATTCTGTTGTGTTATTGTGTAGAAACGGCTATATGAAAC
>JABJVR010000034.1:8106262-8119854 GCA_025773905.1 Chitala chitala
AAAATTATATATATATAAAAAGATTATTATTTTGATAATTCTGTTGTGTTATGGTGAAGAAACGGCTATATGCACCTGTAAGTTAGATAAGTTAGAGCTATAAAATAATTTTTGTATTGTAGCATTGTATTGATTTTAAGATTGACTGTGATGTAAACGTAACCTGAGACATTTGCTGGACTAGCTACCATGGTTACCTACCCTTCTACATGATAGTTTACTGCCCCCACATTAACAGGGAATTGGCAGACTATTGCAACACATTATAATCAGCTTAATGATGTCATAAGAAATAACAAAGTACATGTCAACAGTGTAGGGAACGTGTTGAGCAGGTGGTTTTAATTAACTTTGGCTGTTTCACCTAATCCTCAAAGAATGCACTTAGGCTTAAGGACAGACTGTGGACAAGGTAGTTTCCGTATTTGACTTATTCAGAACCCTTTTTTCGACCGATCTTGACATTTCACCTCCTTCCACAGCACCTGTGGAGCTGGCTGACTCTAACCACCTTTAGCTGTCCCGGTCCCAGGTGAAACAGCAGCCAGCATTGTGCCCCAGCTAACGTAGTTTGCCTTTGCATTACTACAGAGGTTTGGCTGGATCCAGGGAGACGACAGGAACACGGGCCCTATGGAAAACACACACGATCTCAAAGAACAGTCAGTGAGTACCTGAGCTTGCTCGCCTTCACCCATGCAACACCATTCTTTCTTCACCCTCCTATTTTCCGACACAGTCTGCACCGTTTTGTCCTGTGAGCCAAGAAATATTGTTATTTGCTTCTTATGTCTAGGAGAGCTGCCTTCTCTTTTAGCTTAAAGCAAGTCGTCCAAATTTTTCGGTTACCGTAAATGGAAGTTACGCAATCGAAGGGAAAGTGTTTTCAAAATTTTTTAGATGCAATTTTTTGTTCCTGTATTGTGTTTCAGTAGGAAGTGGTAGTATTTGCTTTTATTGATAGAGATATGTTACAGTACTTATTCAGGAATAATATATTACAGGAAGTGTATATGTATAATTTCAGGTGTACAAGACCACTACATACTTGTTCTTTTGTGTTTTATGTGTGACACATTGAAAGGAAAAATTAAAATGTGTTAATTTAGCCTTGTAAATTTTGATTGATGACAAATTTTATAAATGAGACAGGAAAACTGCCATTATGTAAAAAGGGATTTATTAATCTGACTGTAAAAATAATTACACAGAAGACTGAGAATGCTGTATGATGTTGTTCTTTCTTAGGGTGTTGAACTTGAGCGTTAAATTTAAAGGGTTTCTTAGACGTTTAAGGATCGCCTAGGATAATTGTATAGCCGAGCAGAATACAAACATGAACTCCGGTGTTATTTACTGTCCCCGCCCCCACAAGAACTCGGCAGGGCAGGGTGGGCAGACCTGATGGACTTGAGGCGATCATAATGTGAAGCGGGTGTATCATGTGTGACCGCTCATGGGAACCGCATGTAAACTGTGACAGAGAGTGGCTCCCGTTGAACCCTGTGCACATGTGTGAGAAGTTTATAGAAGTGGGGCGGGAACCGTGACATTTCACACTCTTCAGTCAGCCTGCAACCCAAATGTGAGAGCCATTACATGTTATTTATTACCGATTCTGCACATTTTAAATCTCAAGGTCATCATTTTGTTTCGTACCTCCACCACTACTCATCTGAACCTAATCATACATGTTCAAATGGAAGACATTCTAGGGATTATTTGAACTTGGAATTTTGCCTGAAATTTACCATTTAAAAACATGGGTTCAGGTATTTCTAGATTTAGGATGTGTAAGTTTTAATTCGGCTTGAATGTTAAAGCCAAAGACTGCCGAGGTGCCACTGGGGTGTTCCAACCACTCCCCATTTTGAATGCAGTGAGGGTCCTGAATATCAGGAGACCTGCAATCACGTCATCATTGTCGACCCATTTTCGTTTGTTTAAAGATCAGTCTGTATTGTTGCGAAAATAATTTGGCAACATACACACCCGTTTTGTATTTCAAAGACGTTTGTGAGGAACAGGTGTAATTTCATCCTGCTGCCTTCTTCTTTTAAGGGCGTAGATTTGTCAATCTCCGTTGTGCCAGCCCGATAGGTGATTTTGGTGGTGAGCAGGGGAAAAACTGTTTCATACGTTATGTTTCTCAGATGGGGTGTGACCATCTGAAGTAGCACTTGATTTGTGTGTGGATACGTGTGTAGTTGTATTTAATTTCTACAACTGCTATAGCCTAATCAATTAAAAGCACTAGGTTAAATGTATTGGTGTGTTGGTAATGTGGGTACCAGTGAATAATATTGCATGGTCACGGTGTCACGGTTTGACAGATTGTCAGTAGAGAATTCAAAAAAACACGTTGAACATCTCCATTTTTTATTTTTTTTTGTGAAGACAGTGCAGATGACTTTCAAGTGCAATATGCCTCTTCCTTTTGGCGCAATTGAGCTCCATAAATCCGCTGTGTTTAGACCTATGGCAGACGTATTAATTTGATCAGATTTTTAGGGGTTTTACTTTTAAGAAAAGTAATATTTAGTGGACTCTGAATAGCTGGTTTGCTCACTGTTTGACACATAATTTAGTGTTTGTAAAATATTTGTGCGATGTAGTCTTTATTGGTTTTAATAAAAGAGTGCCACACATCCATTAAAATGTCTGCTTTTTATATGCGTGGACTTTTCTGAGGATCTGCTTTATTTATTAATTGTTGGAAATCGTGCTCCGCTTTTGAACTGGCTGCTTCCTTCTCCTTAGCCCAAGAAGAGCTGGCAGTACAGCCCCTCAGACTGAAATAAACCAGCAGGAGCCTAAGGCTGTACAGCTCCAGACAGCTCAGGGTGCATAAATCACGTTCTCCCTGTAATCTGCACATGTGCCACCGTGTCCTTAAGTGCGGTTCGGGTTCGCCATGGGCCACGGGTGCCCCATGTGCTTTTTGACACGTCACTTAAGTGTGTGGCTCGCCCAGCTTTTAGATAGAATATGAAGCGTTGCCAAAAACTGGAGGGAAACATGCTTTGTTGTGATCGGTTTTATTCACAATAAAATTGAAAAACACTATAAAATAACATGAACTGAGAGAAAAAGATGGATGATGAAATAATTATGACCAAGCTTATAGGATTTATGTGTTGCTACTGTGTATGTATTAATGCTGTGATTTTGCTGCCTTGCTTGTTAAATGGCAGCCACACGCAGGAAGCCGTAACGGACGTCACAGAGCTGCCATATTTACATTCTGCCAGCTCTCTGCCAAATTACATCGCGTGTGCTTTAGTGTAGTACTGGAGTCTTAAAAATAAACCTGGAAGTGCCAAGCACAACAGGCCCCCTTCTGCCACTTCCAGCTTGGAGACTTAGTGGGATATTGTTTGAAGTCTGCCGTTTGTTGGCAGGTCCGTAGAGCACGGCGGGGCGTGGGAGGGTAGAGGTCACTCGGGGGTCCCAGGGGATCTGCTTAGAGTTGTGATGTTCAGCAAAAACAGAAAGAGAACACTTCTGGCGTCCCTCTTTGGTGCAGCCCGGAATCTGGCATGAACGGCGTTGCATCGACAGTTTTAGGTTGCACCTCTATCTACAGCGAAAGGCGAGCAGGCTTCCGCGTTGCATCAGAAAAGTACTGCCGAATATAGTACTACCGTCCTAGCTGAGTTTAAAAAAAGGCAACAATGCTGCTATGTAACTGCATTTTGGTGCATGTTTTGGCTGGATTATATTCCAAATTATCAACACAAAGACATCTGTTTATACAATGATTGTGAGTTCAGACAATGTTGAGATTTGATTTGATGATTACAGAAGCTGCATATTAAAATCATAGTACCATTTATAAGACATATATTCTTTACAAATAATAAAAAAATACATGAAAAGAACATTTACACAACTGCAGTCTTTATGCAGCTGAACCATCCATTACCAAACCACTTAACCCATTTGGGGTCATGGGTAGGCTGGACCTTATCCTGGGCAGCCTAGGGTACAAGTCAGAGGACACCCCAAACAGGGCGCCCACCCATGACAGGGAGTGCACACACACACATACATTATGGGCAATTTGCATTGGCCAGTCCACCTGACCTGCATGTCTATGGGGCTGTGAGAGAACACCCATACAAGCACAAAGAGAACATGCAAATTCCACACAGTGCTGAGAGGTAGATTCAAACCAACAGCTTTGGAGGTGTGCAGTAGCAATGCTACCTACTGAGCCACCTACTGTGATGCCAAACACAGCTTCAGTAAATCTATATATTATTTTTATCACAGTTGTTTTAGACTACTTACAAAGTCACTATACTATTACCTTCTTTATAACTGAATGTTAAACTGGAGGAGATCAGGTTTAACACTGAGATCTGAGATCGTAGAATCATCAGCCTGCAGACTGGTCTCCATAAATTCCACTGAGCAGGCAGAATACTGATAGATAGCTAGTGAGTCGTCTGTGAGAAATTATGGTTATACTAAATTTGACTGGAATTGTTCACACTTGCGTGGGTGACACAGGTAAGAATACAGTTAGTGTGTGTGTGTCACTCTAGGGAAGCTGACCTGGAAACCCTAATGAGGAAAGTCAATTGGTCCCAAAAGTATATCTTCTGTCAACCACGTCTGTGTATACACATAGACAACTAGGCCACACAAAATTTGTCCCAAGGGTGGTGGGCAGACATTTATGATTACAAAACAGAGGTTAAACTGTTAGAAATTGTAATTTACCTGCATATCTGTATGGGTGAAAATCCAGGTGCCTAGGGAAGGTCAAAGGGCAGCACAGTAAGGCTGTTAAACCCACCCTGGCATAATTAAACGTTGAGGAGTGATCAGCATATGGAAGCTTTTAGCAATGAAGCAAAGTACAAACTATCTCAACATAGTAGAGTAATGTGTAGACTGGAATTTGTTGGGAGACTTTTAAATTCAGGAAACAAAAGCCACAAAATGAACATGTCCTTATGTGTATGATGTAGGCTGTCCACCTACGCGTGTTAGTACAAGCTCAGAGCTACACGTCTTACAGACTGAAGAGCAAAGGTAAATGTCAGTAGGCAGAGAAGATGGATGTAACACTTTGTGTGGTGCACAAAATACAGTGTAGACTAAGACCAACAACACGTTTATTCCAGTTCTCTAGTCTAACAGTATTAAAGCCATTTGTTGTTATTTTTACCGTAACTAAGATAGCAATGTGAGCACTTCTAGAAGATGAGCTGTTTAATTGCAGTTGCCATAGACTAATATACCTGTATTTTTAGTAACAAAGCTTGACTTTGGTCGTTTTCTTATTGAGTTTATTTTATCATGAAGTCCTGTCAGATTATTTATAAATTTACCGTAAAACACATTCTGTGGCTGCTGGCCATGCAGTCACACCATCATTTAAAGTTAGATAATATTAAGAAATGTGAAGTAACAGTCCAGCTTCTGTCAGAAATTGAATTCAAATAGATTGGTCTAAATCAGGTTTGTTAATCAGTTTTATGCTAAATACGTGTAGCTGGATCACTTCAAATAAGAACGCAATAGTTTAATTAATCAGATGAATTATTTGCCTTCAGGCATTTCTTATAACCTGCTACAAGTATGCAGTTCACCATTAGCTGTGGGACATATTTTTGCATCTTAAAAAGGTGTTTTAAACAATAAATGATAAATTGCTTTACTGAATTAACACAAAGTAATTCATATTTAGCTTTTAACAGATTGTATTAGTGTTGCCTTTCTTAAAAAGCAGTAATGGTATTGGGACTAGCTAGACTTAAGGTATGGTGAGACAAGCACTTGGAACATGTTAGTCACTTGGTCAGATGGGAATCTTAAAGAAATCCATTTAAAATCAATGTGTCACTCCTGTTTCTAAACCTTCCAATGATGACTCAGCCTGGTGAGTGACTTGATACGACATGGGTGTGTGTGTGCGTGTGTGTGTGTGTAGGGGGGGTACCCAGCAGCCCCCACCCAAGGCCAGGTGGTTCTAACAATTCTACTTGAAAAAGATCACTTCTGGCCTGAGTGTGTACCATCTACTGTCAAAGTTGTGGTAGAACACTAGTCTTGGAACATTCTTTGTATTTTCCTTAACTTCTCAAATGTCCTTTAATGCTTTAGAGAATTCACTGTTAGGTGACTTTAAGGACTTTCCCATGTAAAGTGTCCTTTCGTTCTGTGATGTTTTATCCTGTGTGCCTCTTCAATTCTACTTATTATGACGTGTTGGAGGTACATAGTACACGGGGGATTCTCACACCAACAACTTTTACAATGGTAATGACATAGCTGAACCATGAAGGTCTGGATGTCCAAATAAAGTCCATGTCAACCTGGCCTGAAGATCTCTTGTTGTCAATGAACCACTCAATTTCACTATAAAAACGTCTTTCAAGGCTTTTTTCAGTTTCACAGAATACCTGTTATAAAGCCATTCAAGGCTCTTTTTCCACAATTCTAAAACGATTAGTTTTGCATAAAGAAATTGTATCATATTTTATTGTAATCAGGTATGTTTTTAGTTTACATGGTTTGTTAATATTAGGGATATTTCTTTTCAATGAAAATTTTATTAGACAGAAGAGGAGGTCATAGCCATTCACTTAGCTGAGAACACAATGAATAAAGGCAGATTTTGTCTACAACCTCCTATCTGCCTAATAGGAGGGTAGAAGATTCTGAATAATGAATAACTCACAGTCTGGGCTGAAACCCCCCAAAATCTGATGTCATCATCAGCATTATTTAACACGTACACTGGCATCTGGGAGCTAATTCATCATTTAATTGAATTATCCTGAAATGAATATCTTCAGTAATGAGATTAATTTTAATTATTAATCGGGTGCTGACACACACGCAAGACACCATGAATAAGTAATGAGGGCTTTGTATGTTCCATTTGAAGGAAGGACCTGCTTTAATGCTAAAGTGCTTTTTATATAAAGTTTCCCTGGGTTATTGAAGCTATAATCTATGTAACCAATTGATTTTACTTCAGAACTATTTGAAATGAAAGAGGAAAAAACTCTTTTTGCTTTAGGTGCTGCTGTTCATTATTGCGGTGGGATGTGGGGCAGGGCTGGTTTCGGGTTCCCAACTCCACCCCCCCCCACCCTCCTCAGGAGAAAGAGCCTCTTGTTAGCTCAGTGTCCCTCAGTCCCTCGATGGAGTACGTTTCCATGCCCACATTTGCCAGGTTGCTGCAGACTTGGGCAACATGGAGGCCAGACAGGTTAGAGGACAGTCCCATCTAAAATGTTGCATTATTAAGTTATGGCTCAACAGTGACCTGAACTTAAATCTTTTCCGTTGTCTATTTTTTCTCTCCTCATTTTCTCCAAATGGCTGCAAGGTCCTGTTTGGGACCTGGAGGCAGGTGTGTGTTGCTCTCAAGACTTCGCTTTTACAGTGTGATCAAATCAGATAAGTCAAGCGCTGGTACTGGCCACATGGTTTACAGTTAACAGCATGTGTCTGGGAGCAAAGTTCATGGCCAGTGCAGATCACATTCATATCCATCAGTGCATTTTAATTTTCCTGAAGCAGTAAACCACAATAAAGTTCATCATTCATAACAAATGCATTCTTGGAACTTTCCAGAATGTTGCTTGAAAAGGGCGTGAAGGAAATGTTCTAGCTGAAGATCATTAGAACACTTACCTTCCAGCTGCCCTGGTATACCTGTGAAATTAGAGTATCTTAAAATGTATATCAGCATGCTTAGCTTGTTTAGTCATTGATGACTGACGGCAACATATATAGATACATATAAGATACAGCGATGTGTTTATTTCAGAATTGTCGGAAAAAAATGCTAAATCATCAGAGAGGACAGCAAGTGGTGCAGCTGTTAGGGAGGGAAATGTTTGAGCAGGGGAGCTGCTGTTATACCCTTAAGGAAGATCCTTGAGTAATATCTCATCGTTACTGCATCCAGATGTGTAAACAGGTGAAAGTGTTAAACTGTTATCCATGCGAATCACTGTGGATAAAGGCGTCTGCCAAGCAAATGAAAACAGTAAAATACCAACTGGCAGAACAAGCATGCTTATTTATTTATTTATTTATTTTTGGGGAGTGAATAAGGAGGGATAGTTTTACACAACCATAGGCATGCTCTTATGGGGGAAGGGTGGGCGTGTGGTTGGAACAATGTATTTTACATGAAAGGAATAGGATCGAGTTACAGCTGTGGTAACGGCTCAAACAAATAACACCCGAGGCACTGAGTGGCACAGTAAATAGAAGTAAATGATGGCAAAAGGGTATTAGTGTCACATGGGCTCACGATGGCGAAAGGCTGAACAGTGGGGGGTGGGGGCAGCGGGGGCGTGGGCTGCACTGCACGTGAAGCAGTCAGACTGCGGGGAAGGCAGGACAGCTGCGAGACCTTCAGTGGACAAGGAGAGTTATGTCTCATTAGCAGAAGAAAAGCCACAGTTCCCATATGGTACCTCTACCAGGCTCCGCCTGTTACGCCCATTCACAGCGGTGCGCCCACAGTCTCATGCTGCTGACCCGGGTCCAGCCCACTGCCAGTGAAGTGCCTCAGGACAGGTAAAAATAATATCTGCTCGACTCAAACCTGGCCTTACAGACTGAAGCCTCTAACATTGTCAGGGTGTCTTTTCTGATACGTTTTGCATCTTTGTTTAGTTCCTTGGTCTGTTCCGCAGCTGTCAGAACCATACATTGTTCTGGACGTGTATGTTCTGGTTTGTGACAAAATAATAGCGAGCGCAGTAATGGTGACTTTGTGTGCATCGGATGATTCGTGCTAGGCTTGGGGCATTACTGTGGGCTTTCATCGTCACCACTCCTCGTAGCTGCCTGTTACGTGCTCCTCGTTAACTGTCCCCCAAAATGCAGAGCGATGTGGCTGGCGAATGGCTCGTTCTGTGCCACAGTTTGAGCTAACGCAGCTGAGGGCTCTTCTTGCAGCAGGAGATGTTGCCTCACCCGCACTGCGCTGAAAAGGCCGGCCCGCGTTCGCTTCGTGTTATTCGTGCGCGGGGGACTAGCAAAGTTCATCTAGGATGGAGCTGGTCCAACCACAATAACCCACTTCTGAAGATGAGGAAGCGGTTCAGACCTCCCTGTGGCCCACTCTTAGTCTCGGCCTGTGTTCTGAGTTCTGCCTTCTCCCGGGCCTCGGGCCTTGGCTGGACGTTCTGTTTACCTTTGAGAAACTTAGTAAGACAGACGGAGGTACCGCTGGCCCTGCTTTTCCACCCATAATTGTTTGTTGTTCTGGATCCAGACCTGCCATTCTTTCAGGCGGCTCCCTTTCCCCCCCCAACCTCCACCCTAGTACACTTACCAGCTTTTGGTAGGCCATTCTCAACCAGACCGGACTGCTATGGGGTGCGGGGAACCATTTCACGGTGAAGGAAGCCTGATTTCAAAGCAGAACGGAGCTGAAACAATATATTGTAATAGATGATAGGGCAGAGCGCACAGGTAATCTCAGAGATGATGATGTCAGCCGATGGTGAGTTTCTACTGTATGGCACTTTTAATAATTCGCTCTCATTGATTCTGTGTCTGTTTCATTCCTGAAGGTAGACAAATCTAAATCAGTTGTTTGGTTTTTTGTTTTTGGTATTTCTGCCTGCTTTCATTCATGGCGCTAATTTCAGTCCTCAGGTGATCAGCATGTTTGACAGGTGTGGGAGGTGACTGGTGAACATAATGACAAACAGCCCTAGTGTGGCATGACAGGGAGTTTTTGTTCATCATGCTTTGAACGAAAGGAAAACACTGTTTTTGTACCTCAGTTTTCAACAAGAATGAGAAAAAAATACATTGCCATTACTCTTAGTAAACAACTGTCAGCAGTAAATTGGTTTGTATTGTTTTGCAAGTCTTTTGGATGTTATTTGTGTTCATGTTTTTTGGTGTTTATTATTGTCATTGTAGTCATTGGTCTGCTACATATTCATAATTATGAAATGTGTGTGTGTGTGTGTTAACAGTTGCCTACCAATAGGTCAGTTGTCACTGTGCTCACAGGGTTTTAATGAGAGTCAGTTCCAGGTTCAAATCTGGCTTTGTTAACGCTGCATCTTGACAATGATGTAGGTAGGGCACCTAGGGAGGTGGAAGGGGAGTAATGGTGGGTTCATAATGCTGGTCTCTCCTAATGTTGATCTCTCCCAGTGCTGTTTTTTTTTACTGGCTGCTTTTCTCTTTTTGGAGTGTCGCACACAGCCACCTGTTTGCTCCTCCAGACGTTGTGTAAGTGTGAATATCCGTGCAGATCAACATTTACCAAAGGAAAGCAGAAACAGGAGGGAAACACAAGTCAATGCCTAAATCAGAGTGAGTTTTACGGGTGAGCCGGCTCATTAATTTATGAGGTCGGCATGATGTTTCTGCATGCCCACTGTGTTTGAGTGCCTCTCTGATGCCTTCTCCATTGCTGAAAAAATATTTTGGGGTGGATGTTTGTTAACGACCTCTGCAGACGCCAGAGCGAGTGTTGGGGTGGCATTTCTAATAATAAAGTGCTTGAGTTGTCAAGCGATGCCGTAAATGTCCTAATCTTCACTGACAGCGCTTTCTCGCCGAGGACATCCATCACGTTTTATTAGCTCCAATATGGACAGGACACCATTTGTCATGCGAACGGTCAGCGGTGACAAAAACTGGTGCCGGCTATTTGCAGGTGTAACTTTCACTGAGACGTTGGCTGATTAACACCTTGGTGCTCGCTCTAGACAAGACTGCCATCTTCAGTTGCCAGGCTGCCAGAACGGCAGATGTCTTACCCCCCCCCCATAAGCATATCGAATAATAACCTAACAATCTTCACTTGAATACCTTTTGTTGAAATACTTACGCAGCCACTGTGTGGCACATCAAGTAATGTAGCAACATCATATAGCAACATAGCTCAAGGTGTCCTGCCTTGTGATGTCCCAGTTCCCTTCTCACAAGCCATAAATTCTGAGCTGTTTGTTAGCGGCGTTTGCTTGCAGCATTGTGACCAGAAATCGATGGGGGCTGCAGAGGTGCAGGGGGACACTTGCTGCTGTTTTTTTTTTTTTTTTAAACATGTCCTAAGTGGCGTTGCCACATGTAACTGTGACCTGGTGTCTGCACATCCACCGACAACACTCGCCGTGAGCTCCACTGCAGCCGTATGCAGCAGTGCGAGCTGACCCGTCTTCAGCAGGTTTCCTCATTAAAGCTTGAGGCTGCATTTGTGTGAGAGATATAAGGGCAGCAGTATCTCACAGTGACCTTGTGTTGCTGTTTTTTTATGCCAGTGTTTCCTGATTAGAAAGAGAAAATGAAAAAGTGAGGAAATAAAGATGGATAAACGTGACATCATTCAACAGGGTCTTTCTGTAAAAAAAAAAAAAAAAAAGTAAAAAACTACAGTGCCACCAAAATTACTGCTATTAAATTTTAAATTAGACATTGAATATGGTTAGCCACAGTCATGACATCTTTCCATTATGGTAAACGAGAACATCTTGACTGTTTTTTTTACAGATGTTCAGAATTCAGTAGCTCTGAATGTAATTTCCAATCAAGTCCATTTTAGTAAGGAACGTCATGAAATATAAGAAACTCCTAATCAGGATTTCTTTTTATAAGACTCGGTGAGAACCTATTTCATTTTTTCGCACTTTGTTCATTGTGAATTTGGAGAACATAACGTACAGCAATGTCCAATTCCTCAGCTAAATTAATTTTCTCCTGAGATCTTCATTTCTTTCTTTCCTGCTCTCAGTGCCAAAATGCTTTTTTTTGCTGTTAATAATGGACTTAAAGGTTTCAGTGTGTTCAGAGTACTCAAAGTGAGGGCAGCACTAGAGGAGAAAGGTGAGATTTTCCCAGCCTGTCTGTGCCCTTTGCCTCCCAGCGGTGGCTACCACTGTTGCTTAAGTCACAGCCCGAGCCCCGGCACAGGTCTGGTCAGAGCAGTGCTGACCCTGCGGGCCTGGTTCTGAGCGCCCGTCAGCCAGTGAGAGCTGGACGCTGGGCAGGAGTAGGGGCAGGGCTGGGCGGGAGGGGGGGGGTGTAGGAGGACCCAGCAGCAGGGAGCCTGAGATAAATGCGACACATTAGACATGCACTGAAAGACGGGAGCCGTTGACGGGGTGACCTCTGAATGCAAGTCATCCTGCTATAAACAGGAGGGTGTGGAAAACCTCAGCTCCGAACACAGCTTGTTTACCGTCCTGCTCGGCCGCTCCGCTCACGGTCCAGCATTTCGGACCGGCCCTTGTCGCCGCTTCCGCCGCACCAACGCCAGTTTACGCGGGCTGACCCAGGCCAACTCAGCGACGCCTCTCTGCGCAGGAGTATTGGGTACCTGTCGCTTCTCGCTCCGTCACGCCGCATGCTTCTGGGCCGGTCTGAAATCCGAGAGCTAGCCGCTGAGGCTGGACCTTGTGCTGCTTTGCACAAGTTTGAGAACAAAGTGATTCTGCGGAAACTCCAGTGCTGAGAGGATACTTATGTGTGTGATCGCAAAATGAGAGATCAGTGAAGGTAAGGCAGTGGTCATCACGACTTAATTTCCTGCTTTCCATTAATCGGTTTGAATTTACATTGGACATGGGTATGGCTTGTATGAATTTTCAAGTGTTTTTTGTTGTTATAAGGAAATCATGGGTTTTATTTAATCATCTGTTTCCTCTTAACGTAAATTTGTTTTAAGCACAAATGAATTGCAGTGTTTAACAACTAGTAAGTTTTAATATATTGTATGTCATAAGTTAGAAAAAAGTCTTCCTTCAGCAAAAGTATGTACGTTTCACTGTCATCTCATAATTTTTTTTTTTTGTGGAAAATATTTATAACTTTTTGTGTTGTTTTATTTTTAAGTTGTATTGTACGTTTTTTTTCTTTAATTCTACTATTAGCTTCAGTATTTTTACCTGTTTTAAGAATACAAATTATAATATCCAAAAAGATAGGTGAAACAGATAAAAACAGGTAATTTATATTATCCTTTACATTTATTTAACAAGATTTTTCAGAAATGCGTTAACAAATACATTTTTTATTTAAATAGAAGAAAAACGGTGCCTAACTAGATATTTACATTCGTATGAAAACTGTATTCCGCTTTTCCACGTACATGTATTTTTGTCTTGACATTATACTGATATTTAAAATTAAATACTTTTTTAGTAAGTTATGATAAAACTGATTACCTTACGACAGTTTTTTTCTTCTTTAAATTGTCTTTACATGTAATGCAGATCACCTTAGCATTTTCTTCCTTGTTGAGTGCAGCCCATTGTCAGCGGAGGTGAACCGTTGGGTAGAAGCGCGTGAACGATCGTACTAACGTTCGTTTATACAGCGGTACGTGCACGGCTGGCGTTTTGTTACTCTAGAGGTAACGGCGAGACGTCGGTGATAAATCAGCGCTTCTGCCGCGGCTCGGTCACACGCGGCCGCGCCGTCATATCGAGTGTCGCATTCCAGACGCCTCAGTGTTCGCTAAACTAAAGTTTACTGTTTTCCTCTCCGTTTGGTGTTAGCTATTATTATTATTATTATTATTATTATTATTATTATTATTATTATTCCGTCATTGTTACCAGTGCTGTTCTGTTTATGATCTCATT
>JABJVR010000034.1:8128324-8144465 GCA_025773905.1 Chitala chitala
TTGTGTCTGTTGTCTTGTTTTGTGGGCCCTGTCCGGGTGGTTCTCTTTTGGTGTGGGGGTGGTGGTGGTGTTTTGGGGGGGGGGGGGGGGGGGGGCCCTCTGAGGCAGATGGTGGAGGAGGGTTACAGCTCAGAAGGAGTGGAGACAAGTGCTTTCAGAGAAGAAGGAAGTGAAATGTGAGCACGTTGTTTTTTTTTTGTTACAGGTGAAGAAAACGCACAGTGATTCACATGTTCCTGAGCCCTCTGACGCCAGGTAAGAGTGCAGGAGTCCACCTTTTAAGTGATTCTCCTAGGACGTCTGCTAAGGAAGCACTGCATCAAGTTAGCGGAGGGACTCAAGCAGGCAGATGTCAGCACTTTGGTCATTCTGCACACCGTTCTGCATCCCCCCCTCCGACAGAACTTGCCTCTGGTACAAACAGCGGAGAAGCCACGGACACGCACATTAAAGCTTCAAAACAGGAGTGTTTGTCATTATGCCGGAATGTGTACAGAAGTGGAAGAGGAGTTCACCTTAGATTCTTTGTTTATTCAGAGGGCCGTGTGCCTGCCGCTCTTGGATTTAAGGACATTGAAACCTCAGCGCAGTTCCTGTACATTTGGAGCACTGGGGCAGATGTGGAGAGGAGTGTGGAGATCCTGTCAAAGGGATTTCTTAGGGCACATTCCCATGGCTGCTGTTCTTTCAGCCCTGTACATCTCTTTCCTTGTTTCAGCTTCACAGTTTCATACACCTCAGACTGTGTGGCAGAAGTGGACAAGCGTTTTATACCTTTTCACATGCGTACATCATTTGTGCAAACGCAGCGTCCCCCAAGTGAGAGAGCTGTACGTTTTCACAATTGGAAGAAGGTCCTTCGGGTCCTGTTGAGCTTTATAGCTCTAGGTGTGTTTGTGAGACCAGGTGTACCTAGAGAACTGGATAAGGAGTCCTGCATAGGAGAGGATTACCAGCCTGGATGCTCAGGGATTCTGTCCCATTTCTGGCCTCTTCGAAGGGGCTCCTTGTCCCAGACAGTTGGGGGGGGGGTGCCTGTAGAGGGACTAGCTAGAAGGTCGGGCCTCTCTGCTCCATGTCAAATATGAACAGGATGTTGAAATCGTTTTGGCTCATAAAATTTGCTCACAATGAAGGATGACTCATCTGAAAGTCAAAAGTTTTTGAATGTGGCATTGGCCACTGAATGTAGCTAGGGACATCAGCAGCTAGGGACATTGTCCCCCAGAAGTGTTTAGGACAGAGGCCACATTTGTGTTTGTCAGTCCAAACTGCAGGTGACTGAAGTCATCAGTGAAAATATTGTTTATCTGTCCTCGGATGTCAGCAGGCAGGCTGCTCACACCTTGGGCTTTGTACCTAACATGTGAAAGATTGTCCTTTGATCCTCCAAACTGTTTGTCCTCAGACATTTCAACCTGACCTCATACAAGAAGCTGTTAAATGAGCTTATTTTGGGGAAGTGTACCACCTTGTGAAAACCAAACTTCTTGTGGAGTCACTGAGCTGCATCTGTGACTGTGGAACCTCTGTCCCTTTGCCAATGAGTTGCTGTAGACCTCAGTCACTATGTCCTTAGCATGTTTTTGCCCCATAAGACTCACAAGAGTAACAGCAAATGAGTGGAAAGGCAATTCCAAGCAACAGCCAGTAACTACAGTGCACCTCATTGCATTGGCCAATGAATTCAAAGGCCAGGGATGTTTTGTTGAATCACAGAGAGATGTGATTTGTGGCTGCACCACTGGAACTCATTACAGTATTTTTGAATATTTACTGTTCATGCTCATTCTGTTGGTTTAGACTGCAGACTTTATATGGGAAAAAGTATAAATATGTTGTCACTCATCCCTGAGTCCCTTCTCCAGAACATTTTTGTAGCGTATGTGGAATATACTTTAAATGTACTGGCTAAAATTGAATTTTTCTTGGAGGAAAATAGTTTATTTTTTTAATGAAGCGGTATTGGTTGTAATTGTAAAATACATTATATTGGAGAGAGAAACTGCTGTCTAAGCTGTTTGTCCTTGGTGGGGGCTTACAGTGAAGAGGTGTGGCTTTAATGAGATTGATCCTGAGTCTGAAATCGCTGTGTGCTCAGGTCTATGGAAATGCAGGACTTAGCCAGTCCTCACAACCGGGTTGGCAGCAATGACGCCTCAGGCTCCAAGCTGGACAAGGCCGGCCTGGGCGGAGCACCGATTACAACCAATGGAACTGGAGGTAAGCAGCACTACCACTGTGGCGTTCCAGGGATTCCAGGGTCATGTTCAGTCAGCATGCATCAAAGAGCACACATGCTTCATATTGATTCCAGTCAGGGTTCCCCCTCATTTACACCTGAGTAGCAGTGAGGGATGATGGTATGCTGGAGGTGGTAGGCATCATTCTTGTCTGCTAGAATGCCTTGAGCAATGGGACAAAATGTAGGCCTATCATAAAAAGGAGGCCATTCAAATAAACCACTAAAATGTATGTACATTCTGGATATAGAGCTTTGATTCTATGAAAAACAACTTGGCTGTCTTGGCTAGGGTTTGATCCCATGCCCAGGCCTAACTGGAAACTACGTCCAAAAAAAAATACATAAAAGCTTTTTTCCTTTTACATGTCAACACCAGCAAGATCTTTCTTTCTGGAATATTCTACTGGAGCAATAAAAATGTTGCTCAGTCTTAGCTGTTTCCATTTAGATTGCAGATAGGAGCGCCCACCTTAATCTAATTATCTCTCTGTGTACCTTCATCGCTCTTTGAATGTGTCTCACGCTGAATGTATTTTGACATTGTTTATTCTAACAGAATTGCATTTAGCTTTTGGAAAGGATTTTTAAAAGTCAGACAACAGACTTCTTTTTTTTTTTTTTAGAGCGACCAAATGAGAGAACCAAAATGTAAGAGACAAAAGAGACATAACAACTGTAAAATCCATTAGACAATATAGCAAAACTGAGAATGATTTTAACAGGACTGCATGAATGCTGGCCTGCTCTTGGAAGCTCCAAAACCTGCATTCTTCACACAGTACATCACCACTGTGCGTTGGTGGAAGACAGTACATGCTGAGCTGTTCTCCCATTGGTCAGCTTACGCATGGGAGGCCTAGCCTACTGCCAGGTGGATAGAGGTTGATGTTGGCAATATAAGGGCTGCTCTTGATGGTGGGATAAGAGTCATGGTGGTGCTTCGGCCTTGATGAGGTCTCCCTCGTTAGGGATAGCTTGGAGTGGTGTGAGGAGCTAAACGGGTCTCTGTTTTGAGCTTAGCGATCCTGCAGAACCTAAGCCAAGTCCTAGTCTGACTCTGTGGACCTTGAGAGCCTGTCAGAGAAGTTCTGTAAAAGAGCTATCGAGGATGGAAAGAGCAATCACCATACCACCTCAGTGCCTCTTTCTGTGACAAGCTGTCCCCACATTAAAAGTGTCATGAAGTATTAGTGTGTACAGTAAGGGCACAGGAGATATGGAAGTGGTGGGTGCTGTTCCTGGATCTTATTAGAGTTCTGTCAGGTCAGCTGCATCAAATGAGGCTGTTCCAACACCTATACCAGCATGCCGCCAGGATACTGTTCCTGCCCCTACAGCTGCAAGCTGTCAGGACAATGTGCCCACTACCTATACCTGCACGCTCTCAGGATACTGTGCCCGTTCCCTACACCTGCACACTGCCAGGACTCTGTTCCTGCCCCAACACCTGCACACTGCCAGGATGCTGTTCCTGCCCCAACACCTGCACACTGCCAGGATGCTGTTCACACCCCTACACCTGTATACTTTCACGACATTGTTCCTGGGCCTTCACCTGCACACTGCCAGGTCACTGTTCCTGCCCCTATATTCGCAGACTGCTAGGGCACTGTTTTTGCCCTTACATGGGCACACTGCTTGGATGTTGTCCTTATCGCTCATCTGGACACTATAGTGACCCTGCCAGATTGTCCACACCCTTCACCTGAAATCTGCTGGGCACTATGCCTGCCACTAAATCTGTAGTCTGCCAGACACTGTTAATACCCGTCACCTGTAGTGCGCCAGGAAACTAGGCCATCCCATACACCTGCCCACAACTCTTGACCTGTAGTCTGCCTGAGCACTATGCTTGCCCCTACACCTGTACTCTGCCAGATGCTGTCCACACCCCTCATCTGTAGTATGCTAAGGCACTATGCTGTCCCATACACCTGTAGTCTGCCCTGTGCTAGCAGTCTTGCTTTTTGCTGTCCTCCTGAACTAAAAAACTACATTCTGACCACTGACGATTTCACTAATGGTATCATCCAGAAGACACAAACATAAAAATAAAAAAAATAAAAATACAGTTGGATAAAAATAAATCCCCTTAAATAACCAGCAGTCTGTGTCGCCCCCTTCTCACCCCCACGTTTATTGTGGACCTATGAGCGGGTTTCAGCAGCATACCCTGCTATACTGGTTACACAGTAACTGTTCCTTCCCACCCCCCCAGGAGAGAACATGACCGTTCTCAACACTGCAGACTGGCTGCTGGGTTGCAGCCCCCCGTCTTCTGCTCCAAGTATGGACCCTGGTATCTTGCACGCCAGCCTGCAATTGCAGTGTTCTGGGTTTGAGGTTATTCTGTGTGTGTATGCATGTGTGTGCGTGCGTGTGCACATACCTTAAACTTTTTTACATTTTCCTTCTGAGTGTGACTTCTGTTTGGGTTTCTCTCAGATGGTGAGTCAAAACAGCAGTAATGAATTTGATGTTGTTAACTTCAGTACTGTCAAAGGTACCATTCCTTGTTTTGCCTTGCTACAAAATTAAACACTGCTGTTTTACCAAAGACATGGGTATGGTGGCATAAATTTCAAGATGGTGAACTACTGTGCTCCTTAATCACTGGGGGAAACCCAGATCATTGGTCAGCAAGATGTTTGTCAGTCACTCCTGCTGTGAGGCGAACACTGAAAGTTTATCCTGCTGTGGGGGTCAGTCTTGCTGTGAGAAGGTCAGTAGCTAGTTGTGCTGTGAGGAGGTCGCTGTGAGGTGACTCCCATTCTATGCTTTAGGAGTAACTCCTGGTCTGAGCTCCAGGAGTGACTCTTGCTCTTGGTGTCTGTTTGAGTGACTCCCTGTCTATGAGGGTCAAGCTGCTACTCAGTAAAATGTCTTTCCTTGCAGTCAAAACTGAGCCCATGAACAGCGAGCCTGCCACCACTCCAGGAGATGGAGCCCTGGACACCTACGGCAGCTCAGGTAAGGCACACCTGAGCAGGTGAATCAAGGCTGGTGTGATATTCGCAGGTTAGGTCAAGTGGGACCAGGATAGCACTGTTGTCTCTGATTTGTGATGATCACTAGTGGCATGTTCTGGTCTTGAGCTGTTAGCTGTGGAGTTCGGCATTGTGAACAGGAAGCAGTGGAGACAAGTGGTCAGTGCTTTTGTTGGCCTATGCATGTGAATGTAGGCCTCTTTCCACAGAGAGGATGTAGGTTTTTCTTGTTACTGTGGCCCTTGTCTTAATGTGGCTCTGCAGGGCCATAGTGTTGGGGGGGGGTAGCCTCACCAGGGACCTGTAATAACAGTAAACCCAGCCAGACCTTCACAAGGCCTTGCCTTTTGGGGGGTGAGACATAGCAGAATTATCGCGGTTGTAACGGCAGGCAGAGCCCCTTCTCCAAGGACCAGATTATTATTTTTTTTGCATATGCGGTGCGGACGGAAGTCCCAGTGGCTGCCGGGAAGTCTACAAAAAAAAACACCAGCACTAAGGTATTTGTTAAACAAACGCACGACTACCCCTATGTGCGTGGCAAAACACAAAGCCGCAAATGCTCTCCAGATGTACCATGCGTGGAAAGCCCCACAAATACACACATTTCTCTACATGGCTTTATGTGCACAGTGAATTTCGCAAGGAGTAGAGCAAGCCGGCTTGCTACTTCTGTCTATTTATCTGCACGGTGACCTGTACAAGTACAGAGTCTGTTGCTGTAATGTGTCGCATCTGGCATCTCACTCAAGGTCTGTTCACCAGTGTTGAGCAACAGCCATTTTTAACACTTCTTAAGGCTTGCTTTGCTCTGGCCTCGTGCCGGAGGGACGTGTCAGAGGAGGGAGCGGACGCCGGACCGGTTTCCTGGGGATACATCCCATAATGTGCGCTAATGAAAAAAAGGGATTTGTAGTGAGGAGCAAGGAGGCCCCTGTCCATCACCTGGTGTCATTGAGGCGGTGCTGATATAGTTGTTGACAGATTTCCCAAGCGAAACACACAGCGTGGGGTGGGCACAGGGATCCAAAGGGCTGGATTAGCAACAGATGAGTGTTCCTGCAGCCTGGATTGCTGCGCTCCAGACGTGCACTTCCTGTAGCTGCTCTGTGCACACCTCTGCCTTGCCGGGAGCACGGCTCATTGTTTGGAGTTATTTCTTTGTTGTTTCTGGGCTTAGCTATCAGGGAAGCGCACATGTTTGTGTTGTTTGGCTGTGGCCCGTACTTAGACGTCCAGTATTGTTTTCCTGGCCGCCATTTAGGCTGTTCTGAGTGGGATGTTTCTCCGGGTTAACACTAAAGCAGAGGCTACAGTGTTATTTTCCTGTAGCAGGAATAGTACCAGGCCCTCACTGAAGGCTCCTGTGCTGAGTATGTTTCTGTACACACTGGTGCTTCGATAGATGCGAACATACATAAGACACGGACAGCCAATGGACCCCAATTTATTGTCCAACCTCTTCAGATCATGCTGCTTTTATTTCATCTTATTGTCTGCTACTTGATTTAAACTGACAGTTAACAGCACAGCTCCAAAGTAATAACCCCTTGTGCCTATACCTTATACCTCGGCAGCCTAACCATAGCTTAATGCTGATCATTATTTTCTCACAAACCTCAGTCAAGCACTTCCAAACAATGTCTAAATGTAGTTTTCTTCATGCATTTGTCACCCAGCTCTTCACATCAATCTTTGCTGTAGGCAAATTGCCTGTGTGAGTAAAATAAGACTATTTTTAAATGTGGCTTGTTACCCACACGAACCCTCCATGCAACCCTCCACTCTTCCCATTGACTGCATTATACAGGTCGTTAAAGCAGTGTGCATAGCACTAAGGATTCTCTGGGATATTCTGGTTTTGGGGATTTATTTTGCTGTTTTGACGTTTTTTTTTTTTTGGAAAACTATGGATGCTTTACATGCTGCACATGACTGTTTTTCTGGTGTTATTTTTGTTTATAACGTTTTCTGACTCAGTGAACAAGATTGTTAATTCACAGTACAGTATAGGTTTTGGTAGTTATTAAATTCTAAAGTCATGTAATGTAGTTAACTTGAAAGGAGAGCAAATTAAATGCTGAGGTAGGTTTGAGTTTGATCCATAACACATGCCATCTGACATCAGTTGTTTCAAACACATGGCAGAAAGTGCTCATACTTACAATGCGGTCTTGCATACGATGCTGTCAATTTCTTTTGGATGACAAAGACTACTTTATATCGAGTCACGGCGATATTTTATGAAAGCTGGAGTGGGGTGAAATAAGAGTGCTGATTGAGCCTATTCTTACACTGTGCTCTTTAATTTCGCACTATATTTAATGGCTTCCCCAATATGTCTAGTCTTAGTGAATGATTGCTTGGCATTAGAGATCTGTGACCAATTTATCCAGGATACTAAAGACAGTGCCCCCTGCAGGGAGGCAGAGGGAAGTGCAGTGTCAGCTGCCTCTGTCTACACATCAGTGTCCTCACAGAAGACAGAGCTGACATGCTACTTTCCCTCTAATTGGTTTATACTTCTGGAGATACATGGTTCATACAATCCCAGAAGAGAAACAGACAGGAGAGTGGGCTGTAAGTGGGATAATGAAAACCTGAGCTGCAGCAGGTCTTTGAAGCTGAGGTATGATTGATTATGAGAGCGTGATTCCCGCACTACACTGTGTACTTCTTTAATCTTTCAAACGGCCAATGAGTCGCAGATGGCCTTGCTGACAGACTACGGGGCTGCCTGGTTTGATCCGCGTGACGGAACCGGCTCGGCACTCTGCTCGGTCAGATATGGATACGCTGCTCATCAGCCCCTGTCAGAGCAAATCTAAGGGGGCGGGCCACATTTCTTTTTTATGTGCTGCATTGGCAGGGGGTGCAATATTTACATCGAACTGGATATAAATCATTTATTTTTTTTAACTAAACCTCTTACTGGTGTAGACAAGGAAACGTGCAGGAAATAGGACGAGACCTTTGTGTTAATTTTAAGGTGCAGCTTCAAAGACTGAGTGGCATTGTAGTCTCTTAAGAAGTCAATTTCTGTTTCGCGCTATAGGCTGAGAGCTTGCGTTTCTCCCTGTTTTTGCAGTGATAACCAGCAGCGGATACAGTCCCAGGTCAGCGCAGCAGTATTCACCTCCCATCTACCCCTCAAAGTAAGTGTGGCAGCTGCCGGTGCTCCTACTGCACGGGCCAAATACACCTACATGTATACACAAGAGAGCAGACATCTGGACACATACACACTATTTTACATACACACACACACATGCTAGCACTCATTGCTTATAAATGAACACAAATGAAAAAAATACACACATACTCACAAGGATGCACACACAGCAACCCAGCATAAAGACAGTATGGTTATACATGCATTCACTACATACAGACATACACACGCTCACTTGCTTGTTTGTGCACTTGTGTGCATGGTAGTAACAGCCCACGTCTTTTCTCCCAGGCCATATCCCCATATTTTGTCAGCTCCAGCGGCGCAGCCCATGCAGGCCTATGTCGGCCAGTCCCAGTTCGGCAGCATGCAGCAGTCTACAGTGTACACCACGTACTCCCAAACAGGACAGCCTTACGGACTCTCCACATACGGTGTGTTTGCACGCCCTGCGGGTCACGTTCTAATAGGCTGTACCCCAAAAAGCTGCCCTTCTTACTGTGCTGTTGACAGCTTTTGGTCACTAAAGAGATGCAGGCATTGTTGCTGAGTATCATGGGAAGGAAAGGTAGCAAATCAAGACAAATTTGGTGCAATATCCATTTTTCCACTTCCTTATCTTAGCTGGTCCATCTCAATAGCCTACCAGTTGCATGGATCTGTATACGGTATTTTCATTTGCCTGTTTGTCACTTACATGGCTGTGTGTCAATCTCTTTAGCAGATCTAGGTGTCATGTTGCCGGGTATCAAGACAGAGGGCGGTTTGTCTCAGTCACAGCCCCCCCTACAGGCTGGACTGAGCTACAGCCCAGGGTTCACCACCCCCCAGCCGGGCCAGACCCCCTACTCCCCTTACCAGATGCCTGGTCAGTGTTTTTATTACAAAGATAATCAGTCACATTCACACAAACACCATCCGATGCACCACTCCTGAGATGTGAGAGCAATTGTGCTTGAGACACAGTGATGAAACGATCACGTGTAAGTCCACATAGCCATCTTCATTTCAAAAACATATATTTGTGACAAAAAAGACTGGTCTTCCAGTTAGCAATTCTAAGAGAGCCTTTCCGGACTCTTTCCCTCCCTGCATACGTTTGTTAGGCAGAGTATTCTCGTAAATGTTGATGCAAGCTTCCTGTAAGGAATACAGCTCCACTGAGCTTTGCCGTGGCTGTCGTTCTCTGGGGCAGGTTCCAGTTTCACCTCCTCTTCAGGCATCTACACCAGCAACAACTCGAACACAGCGAACTTCAGCACCTCACAACAGGTATTCGTTTTCCTGCTCTTGGTCTCCTGCACAGGTCCCTGTGGGTGTCCCACTTGTTCAAGGCAATAAACTAGGCCTTGACAAAGCTGTCCAACTAGAATGTTTAGAATGTTGGCAGTGTGGCCTCTTGGTGACTGGAGTCTCACATAGGAAGCCATTGGCCCAAAAGTGGCACTGCTGCATGTAGAGCTTTTATTTCTCAGTCTAAAATCCCAACCTTAAGGATCTCCATTTTTTTCACAAGCAGACCTGCCCTCCACCCAGTATGGGATGGCAGCAGGATGTCCCTCAATTCCGGAGTTAAATTTACCTCAGTATGCCTTGAGTCCCTGGCCCATCCACCATACCGAACAATTGGTCACTTTGTGAGATTTTTGAGTTGCTTTGAGTGACAATTAACCCTGTGCAAGTAGGGCCAGAGCTGTTGAAAAACACTAGTGTTAAGTGTACTCTCAAGTTAAAAAAGGAAAATGTGATTTTTATCATGTCAATACTTTAAGAGAGTGGCTTTTAAACTAAAGACATTAAGTTACATGACGTAACTGTGGCAATGCAGAAATGGACGGAAAAGCCCACGGCAAGATATTAGTGACACGACAGAGACAGGTTTTATTGTTCTAATTCATCCTCCTCTTGATGAAGCAGTGATGGCTTTAGAGCTCATCCATAAAACAAACCCCTCTGCCTTACCTTTAGTAAAAGCCAGCTTGAAAATGTACATTGTTAATAAAGATATGGGGGAAACAATTGTAAAGGTTTCTCTTCAAAGGCTTGTGCAGCTCTGAGGAGATGACAGCTCTGTCCCAAAACAGGCCCAGGCCCACTGCTCAGGGAAGCGTGTAGCCGTGCTAATGGGGCGGTGTTGCACAACCGGGTCTCTGTGAGCAGGACTTGTGCACAGGCCCTTTTGACTCAAAAGAGTCACCACTGCTGTTTCAGGACTATCCTTCCTACACGACTTTTGGTCAGAACCAGTATGCACAGTACTACTCTGCTTCCACCTACGGGGCGTATGTGACCCACAGCCCTGCACTGGACGGCACCAGCTCCGCCTCCTCCACCTACCAGCTGCAGGATACGATGCCCACGGTCACAGGACAGGCAGCTGAGCTCCACCCAGGTGAGTCTCGTCCACCATTGGTGTAGAGCCCCTGTGTGGTTGGCAGGCCATCACATGCTACCATGGCAAATTTATCCCAGTCCACCCATGCCCTCGAAGGAAAATCTGAATTATCCTCCGCATGGTTCACTTCCACAGTTTGATTTAAATTTGCATGTTCAGCATGTTCTGTTTCAAGTAATTTTCCCTTCTGTGACCCCTATCCCCCCTCCTACCAGTACACTATTGCTGGCAGCAGTAGACTTTCCCTGTGTACGGTGTTTGCCTTCCGGCGCTGCACTTCTACGAAGGCCTGCTGAACACACATCAACAGAGAAACTGTTTTCAGTGTTCCTTTAACAATATTAGCTATTATATAGTTTATTTTACAATCTTTTACTTTCTTACTGTTGAATAAGTTGAATTTAAGTCTTTGTTTTCAGGCATTGCAGTTGATGATGTTCATGTTTATTGCAGTTGGTGATGATTATGGTTCAACATCATTGTAAAGTTTCAGTGTATTAGAGCCGTAGATGCCTAACAAGACATACAGCTGTAGCAGAGCTCCAATGTCATGTCGGACAAAGAGAAAATCCAGTCAGGACCCATCTGTTCTTCTCTTCTTTTCTTTAACTAATTTCTGTCTGGCTATTTTCTTTTTGACAAATAACATGCTTGCTTAACAAATATGGTTCTGCTTCCATACACAATAAAAAGTTAAATGATTGATAAAACAGCATTTTGTCTACTGTAATATTACTGTAATAGTATTTTTTATGTGTTTTTTGCATAATTTTATCATTTCAATGTGAAGTTACACTTGGGGATAAAGCCTGAATATAGGAGCTTCATGGTCTAAGCTGTGCTTGCCTCTGGTAGGACAGTGCTAAGGCAGAACTGTTTTTTTTTAATGAATGGAAATGGGTCTGAATCTGCAGTCCACCATTTGGGAACCCCAAACCCCACCGGCTGTCTTTCCCAGTATCCTTTATTTATGTGAAAGCTCCGAGCTGTGATTGGAGGCGTTTCGGCTGTAAAGTCAGAGCAGGGTCTGGGAACTGGAGCGTTCCTGGATGTAATGGTTCTTGTTTTTTTCCTTCTTCTCCTTCTTCTTGTTTTTCTTGGCAGTCATCCAGACCACTGATTAAGGAAGCTTATCATTCTTTTCCAATCACAGACACTTTCTCTCTTCTTCCACTCCGAGGTTCAGGCCTTCTCCCTGATTGAGACATAACAGCATGCGAGCTAGGGAGCCGTCTGCTTCCAGTTATTCGCTTTAGCTATGCTTGGGTATTTGTATCAAGGGGTTTGAAAGCTGGTGGGGTTTGCGTGTGCGCACGTGCGTGTGCGCACGTGCGTGTGCAAGCGTGTATGCGTGTGTGCCTGCATGCGTGAGTGTGTTTGTGTATGTGTACGTGTGTGTGTGTGCGCGCATGTGAGTGTATGCGTGCGTGCCCACCTCAGCAATGCAGAGGGAAAAGAAAAAAGAGAACGGGAAACCCTCTCATTCATTTGTACGACGTGTTAAAATGCAATGACTTTGTTTTCAGCGTGTACAGTAGCCAGAACGCGAGTGTGCTTTTGAGACAGTTTCTCCTACCTTGGTTTCCAGCGGACTTTGACACAGTGCAGAGCCCGTCCACCCCTATTAAAGACCTGGATGACCGAACCTGTCGGAGCTCCGGGTCAAAGGCTCGCGGCCGGGGGAGAAAAAACAATCCGTCACCCCCTCCGGACAGCGACCTGGAGGTAGGCTTCCCAGAAGAAACAGAACCAAAATAACGGACAGATATGTCACCTGTTACAAACAAACTATCAGTCTTACATTTTAACAACATAATCTTTATTAGTGTCAAGTTTCTTTGGTTTTGTACATGGTCATCCCTTCCATTCATTCTTTATTAGGCATAAAAAAGGCCTCTTAGAAAATTTGAGTTTAATGTTTTTTGGCATGATAAATATTTTAGTTTACTGTGTTATAGCTCAACATGGTAGATTTTAACCAAGGTATGTTTTATTCTAATCTACGGTATTTTAAAAATTATCCCTAATCTATGTTTTGTCTGTAAAAGTATTCTCATACACATGTAAGACAGCCATAGCAGAAAACAAATCCAGTGACTATGTGTGAATATCATGTGCATTTTAGTATCATGCGTCTCAGTATCACGTACGTATTAGTATTGTGTGCATTGCTTTTCATTTCATGGGTGCATGTCATGAACACAGAGCTGACTTCTGTGTCTTCTTGTAGCGTGTCTTTGTCTGGGACTTGGATGAGACCATCATTGTGTTCCACTCCCTACTCACTGGTTCTTACGCTCAAAAGTATGGCAAGGTAAGCACAGTCTAACCTACAGAGGCATGCTGGGAAACTGTAAACACAGGCTAACCAACAGGGGTATGCTGGGAAACAATGTAAACACAGGCTGACCAACAGGGGCATGCTGGGAAACAAACAAGGTAAGCACAGGCTGTCCCACAGGGGCATGCTGGGAAACGATGTAAACACAAGCTAACCAACAGGGGCCCGCTGGGAAAAAAAATATATGTGAATATTCTGGGATATAAGTACAAGATCCTGCTGTTAGACTATGAACAAACTATGTGAAATAAAAGAATAGAAAGCACAAGTGATGTCATATTCTTGACAGAAAGAAATGCTTTTAGATTGGGACAAATTAAATTTTTGCTCCAACAGTACCTGATTTCAGCAGCTGTAAGTAAGAAATGCAACCATGTTTACACAGTGGGACTGGTAAACTGACTTAGCAGTCAAAACAGTGTGAGTCTAACAGTTTGAGTTTTACTCATTCTTAGCTGGCTTGACCATGTGTTGGCCTACTATAACATGTCCCTGCTGGAAGGGAGGACACTAAGCCACCTGTGTCCCATTGGCTGCACAGATGTCTGTCAAAGCCTATCGCCAAGCCCACACTCAGAGCAAGCGTTGGGTTTACCCTCAGGGACAAAGATCAAGTGTTCCAGGAACCCATTGCTGTTATTTCATTCTCTCTGTCCATGTCCATCTGTCCATCCTCCTTACTGTCCAAGAGTGCCACTTTATTAATGATAAAACAAAACAACTAAATTGTTATTTCGGGTAAAAAATAAGGCTGGAGGTGGGATTTACATAAGGTGAAATGTTACTGGAACGTGTGAACCTGCTGCTAAAGGGCACGCAGATGGCTTTGCTCACTCCAGCACATTTATGCTCATGCACAGTAAGCTTCATCATTGTAGCAAATCTTGGCGTACCGGCGGACGCTAACAGAGGAGAACACACAGATTCCAGACAAGTTAGCCTGAGAGATCCAGTAGTCCACAACTGGTTTTGTTTTTGCCATTTAATTATTTCATGATGTATTTCACAGATCCTGTATTTGAGTGGGTTCTTCTAAATGTGCTGTGCTTGACGTGGGAGCCCCCTGGTCCTATATATCTTTGGAAAAGGGAAAATTCTCCATGATTATTAGTTTTAATCCAGTGACACATTTGACTTGGAAGTATGGGAAATGAATAACCAGAGTATTATTTGTTGTATTCAGTCATGGTGCTGGAATCTCTGGAAATGTCAAGTGTAATTACAAATTTCTTTAACAACAAATGAGTTTCAGCTCTGTGAAAGTGGGTCACGGCCCCTTAGCTTGGTCTGAAGTAATGAAATCTGAATTCCTTCTTTGGGCTTATTTAACGAGCATCACAGATTTGGGGGCTTAAGTGCCTCTTACAGTCTATCTCTTGTTGAAAGATGGCTGTACTCGCGTCTGTTTCAATTTAGTTTTTTTTTTTTTTAATTGCACCAGTTTGCTCTCAGTTGGCAGATACTGCAGTGAGATGAAGCCATTGGAATTTGTGCCATTCCTGTTCATCCAAGGTCACCTGCATAAAAAAAAAAACAGGGACACAGGGTAACTATACAGTGTGGTATCTGCACTCTGTGAACAACATTTCACATATAATGTTTCTTAGTTATTTTAAATTTTTTGGCTCTGTTTCATGACGAGCCCTGAGTCCTTCCGTGTAAAGTGTAGTAACATGAGCTTTGTATTACATTCTGACATAAGGCTGAAGTTGGATGTTTGGCAATTAGGATTAGTGTCACACGAATATTTTTATTGTTCCTGAGTCACGAACACTTGCCAACATAGCTGGGTTAAGTGTGCACTTATGTAATTATAAAATTAGTTAATCTGTACGTGTTATCTTGGGATGGTAACGTTGTCCCGTGGTTACAACAGAAGTTCTGTTATTAGGTCACCATAGAAACAGATTGTTTTAACTGACAAGGACAAATTAATATGGAGCAAGAAACAATGCCGCCCAGCACTGAAGTTAGAGTGGTGCGTAGAGTGACATGCTTTGTTCAAATTAACTTGTGTACAAATGGCAATTGCCTGTCTACTACACCGTACTTAACGATAATCGATTTTTTTTGTACAATTTGACTTAAAAATGGTTTATAATACTGTTTCACGTTTCATTTTTTTTCTCTCTATAATCAATGGTGAGCTGTAGAAAGTAAGGTGAGATTTATGGTGCAGGAAAACCATTTACGGCATGAAAGTGCCGTTAAGTCCTGCATGTCTGAGATGGGTTTAACTTGATATTTTGGACTGTCCATCATTTCCTAACGTTCATGCATTTGGTTAGGCATAAACAGCAAGTGATTACTTAGTGTGATTATTTGGTCGAAGTGCCATCACAGAAGATGATATCTTACAAGGTAAGCTGGAGGTCTGTTTTCACACCTTAATCCACATCCCTCACTCTGACTTCAAGAAATATGGTGACAGCTGTTTCTATTCAGAGCCTATGTGTTTGTGCCATCTCTATGGCGACCACCACCAAGCAAGTTCAAATGCGTGTCTTTGGTATGCGGCTCTACATTTTTAAAATATTGGTCCTCTGAGTTTCAGTGCCGTTACGGATTTCTTTCATTCATCAGTCATTTGGAAGACATCAACACTGAAGTGCCCTACAGTGTACATTTAGAATTATATTTCATGTATTAAATCTGTTATCACGTTAATTTTTCAGCATTCATTGTAAATATTACTTAATTATTTTTCACAAAACATGACCTCACACCACAGATGATTTTTCTTTTAGTTTTTTTTTTTTCTTTTTAAAGCCTTGGAGACAGCTTCACATGTTCCGTTAATGCATCACAGCCCAAATACTGTTTAAACTGTGGTGCCGGAGGCGGTCCGGTGCAGTGTAAAGGGGACGCTTCTCTTCCTCTCTGGCCCCTTGGTGCTCAATCTGTACGGCAGAAACTGAACATGCAACACAGGGGTTCATTAGCAGCTGCAGGAGTCGCCAAACATGAAGATTTAAAATAGTCCCTTGGGGGGTTGGGGAGG
>JABJVR010000034.1:8144565-8155182 GCA_025773905.1 Chitala chitala
CCCCCCCCCCCCCCCCCCCCCCCCCCCCCCCCCCCCCCCCCCCCCCCCCCCCCCCCCCCGCCGCGGGGGCTTCTATTCTGAACTGCTGACGAAGACAGCGAATCACGAGGCCTGGCATCTGACCCGCAGCCAGCCCAATACAGCATGATGGTTTTTGCAGCTGAGCCGCACTTGGCTCAGCCCGCTTTCGGGCGCACTGATCCCTTGGAGGGAGGGCACATGTGGGGGCCGTCTGTCATCGCATGCCACTACCACCGGGTCACACCGGCACTGTTCCTGGCGCTACTCAGCAAGGGGGATTACTTGGGTTCATGGTATGGAGGAAGCTCTGTTAAAGCGCTTTTAAGTTGCCAGATTGTACTGAATTCCTACCACCTGAACCTGTGAACCTTTTCTGATATGAAGAATATTTGTATTGATATGTGCTTAAAGTCCTTATAGTCCATATTCTCTGATAGTGGCAGTGATTTACCAAAATTTAATCTTAAACAGTCTAGCAGACTTTCGCAGTTTACTTCCCAAAGTTACCCAAGTAAACTGGTATAAGTGTAGAATGTATACCTGTTACATTAATGCATTTTTTTGAACTGAGAGTGTGCACGTAACTGAAATGATCTTCTCAATGCTGCTGGTTTTACCAGGACCCTCCGATGGCCGTAACCTTGGGCCTGCGCATGGAGGAGATGATCTTTAACCTGGCTGATACCCACCTGTTCTTCAACGACCTTGAGGTGCGCCAACAGCCGCAGTGGCCAACGATTCCAGTCACGAGACCCAATTTAAAAACGCACATATCAACCCCTTTAATTTTTATTTATATAATTTCATATTTCTGTATTTGCTTTAACTACATTAAGCTGGGGAAAAAAGCAAACCAGGAACAAAAGGGTGACTGGACGAGAAGTGTTAACACATACAGATAAGCAGGTTTACCGACAACGTGCATCATTGATGAGTCAGTTTTGGTTGAACTGAGTCAGCAGGTACATTATTTTGCATGCTGAGGGCCTGTGTTTCCCTGTCGTCACCATGATGCACCTAATTCCTTTATGGAATTCATTTCAAGGACACATCCTTAGGAAGGATCTGCACAGTAGCAAACGTACAATCAATAAAGTCCAGCTTGCGTTAAAAGAGCGTTTCATTGTGTTGAAGTGGCCTTGGAGCGTGAAACAGGGCTTACCCTTCATCACGCCTTGCCCCGGCTGCCTTTTTGGTTTAGAAGGTAGCTGTAGCATGCTGAGTGACAGGAGGGGGAATAACAGGACACCGTTGTTTTAGCTGCTCCGGTGCTGTGTTCCTGGGACAGGAAGAAAGCTGTCAGGAATCAGATTCACTCTGCACTGCCTTTTGTTTTTGTTTACTCAGCACAAATTCCCGGCTGAGAGCGAGGTAGGGAGGGGGGGAACAGTTAATCAGTGGGCTTGAAGCCCCCTTTTGCCAGCTGGCGAGACTTAGTCAGGTTCAGGCCTGTCCAAAGCTGGAGCTCTGTGCTGCTGACAGCCGTTAGGGCCAGCTGTGTGCTTTAGTGGGCTTGTGCTGCCCCTGTCTGGCTCACGCCAGACTCACCGTCCCAGGCTGCCGAGAGCAAGCAGCCCTGAGCTGAAACTCACAACGTTTCCCTATTGGCACAAGCGTGCTGTGCTGTGCCGTGCCGTACCTTGCTGACAGTGCGAGGTGGAGCCAGCACGACTTAACGTAAAACGTTAAAACGTTAACGTAAAATGCGTTGCTTAACTTGATGTGAAATGACATTCTCAACAGCAACACGATAGCACGCAGTATACTGTGCACATGGAGCTTGTAGTGTTTTTGCTGATCATTTATGTCATTATATATACACTGTATTGTTTTCTTGTACAATCAAACAGACCAGCATTGTTTTGCCCTACACCTGCTAATTTTGCAGATATGTCCCAAAACACGTTTTTGTTTTTGATTTACCCTTCAAAGATACATTGCATTTGCTCCTCAGACCTGTGCCTCTTCATTTTGCCAGTTGTAGCATTGTGTTTTATAATTTGGACCCATGTACTCATTTAACGGGTTTTAATAAATAAAAAAACAAAGCAGCAGCTAATTCAATTAAACAGTACTGTCACCAACTACTCTGTTTCTTCTTGCACTCTACATGATGCCAGTTATTCCCTTGTACTCCTAATAAAATAGTTCCACTACAGCACACCAATTTTGCTGGCTTTGCATATTGAATTGAATCGAATTTAAACTACACTTAAACTACTACTGAACTTCACTAGAAAATTAAATATGGCATCTGCAGCATGACAAAGAAATGTCCTAGCCAGTAACATCACTTTGATGTAATCCAGCACAGTTGAGGATGGAATCTGACACTTTGCTTCTAGGCAGGGCCAGTCTGACATGGCACAGTACAGTCCAGCACAGCACAACACAGCTAAACTGTGCCAACAACAAAACGCCATTAGGCTCACCTAGGCACTACAGGTGAGCTGCCACCAACTGCGCACAGGAGTCTAACAGGAAGCTCTGCTTTACAGGAATGTGACCAGGTTCACATCGACGATGTTTCATCTGACGACAATGGACAGGACCTCAGGTGAGGAATCATGTCAGCCGTTGCCTGTTCTTGAGTAATGTTCACTGTTTTGGGAAAGAGCAGCTTTCATCGTGCAGAACATGCAAGACTATAGCATTTTATTTCTGCTTTAGAAGCGATTACATTCAAGTGTGTTGTTTCATGTCGAAAATGGTAGTTTGACAAAAAAAAAGAAAAATTAATACGTAAAAGTATTACAATGGAATGCATGAATTTTCCTTAATATAAAATTACATTGTATGTTAAAAGGGATTTAGGCAATCTAAGTGTAACAGCATTAAAATAAAACATCATTATTATTATTATTATTGACAGTACTTACAGTTTTGCAACTGATGGCTTCCATGCAGCTGCAACCAGCGCTAATCTCTGCCTAGCGACAGGCGTGAGAGGCGGGGTGGACTGGATGAGGAAGTTGGCATTTCGCTACCGAAGAGTAAAAGAGTTGTATAGCACATACAGAAACAATGTCGGGGGTAAGCTTCTGCGTATTAATGCTGGTCATCATTAGGGGCTGCACAGCATAATGCAAAGTCAGCTTCTCATGCTCGCTTAGAGGTGTGCGGCGCATGAGGAAATGTTAGGCGTAGGAGCGTTCACTGTAGCAGGGGCCGCGAGACAAAAGGGTTTGCCATGTGTGGTCCACATGTTCATATGTGTGATGTGAGTAATGGCAGACAGTTTAGCCTGGAGTGGCTGTTTTCAGCAGACCAGTAATAACTTCAGCTGGACTATGTAAGTCTACACTAGAATCAGTCCACCAGACACGCCGGGGTCTGGCTGCCCAATGTGTGCAAAGCACATAGACATTAGACACAGGTGCTGAGGCACCGGGAGAGGGGGCCTTCTTCTACACGGTGGTCTCTGTGGCATGCCGTAATTTCCCTCTGCCGTGCTTCGTATTATTTTGTACATTTGTGACATGCTGCAAATAAACGGAATCCGCCACCCGTGTGTTCACCTCAGGTTCACGGAGTAGCAGAGTAGTTGCAGTACTTTAAAGTTTAGGTGCATCATAGACAGGTCCTGTTGCCTTCTGGGCAGACAGGTTTAACGGCATGGGGTGTAGGTGCGGGCCGGTTCTAATGGTCCCTGTTGCGGTCTGAAGGCTTGCTCGGACCAGCGAAGCGGGACGCGTGGCTCCAGCTGAGGGCTGAGGTGGAGGCCCTCACCGATTCATGGCTCACCAGCGCACTCAAGTCCCTGTCCATCATCAGCTCCAGGTACACACGTAAGACTGGACACTGGCTTCAGGTGTGTCATCTGAGCACAGGGCCTAACTGGAGCACTTCACCTCCCCCCCTGCTGCTGTTCTCCAGGAGTAATTGTGTCAATGTGCTGGTAACCACGACGCAGCTCATACCAGCGCTGGCCAAAGTGCTCCTCTACAGCCTGGGTGCCGCCTTTCCCATTGAAAACATATACAGCGCAACCAAAATAGGTAAGTGTGCCAGCTGGGGCCTTTAGCCTGACATCCTCTCATCATTACCTGTGTGGCTGGCTAGCACAGCATACAGAACAGGCTGTATATTCCATATTAACAGTTACCGTCCCTTCTGAGAGGACGCGTCTCCTCTCGCTTGAAGCCTGTGCAGACAAAAGGTTAAGCAGTGCATTGTTTTTCAGGAAAAGAGAGCTGTTTTGAGCGTATAGTGTCCAGGTTTGGCACTAACATTACATATGTTGTCATTGGCGACGGCCGGGATGAGGAGCATGCGGCCAGTCAGGTAAAGACCCAGCTGAACTCTTCCTTGTTTATCTTCCAGGGAAAGAGAGTTGCTTTGAACGCATTATGCAAAGGTTTGGCAGAAAAGTAGTGTATGTTGTAATTGGTGATGGTGTGGAAGAGGAGCAGGCCGCCAAAAAGGTAACCGTTCTGGAGAATGCTGGTGTGCCGTTCATAGTGGCAAGCTTTAGTGTTCCCCATAGCTCTCCGTCTGCTGGGGCGAGTAGTTTCCAGCAATACAGACCACACAGCCAGATCGGCACAGGCTCTACAGTACCAGAACAGCCTCCCGTTTGCGTCTGCTAGTCTCCTCATCAGTTACCCAGTGGTCAGATTTCATAGTCCTACATGCAAGATAACATAGCCAAAGAGCTATGAAAACAGACATGTATACCTTTACTATATACATCTAGCTACATACTATTTAAAATGTATACATTTAAGGAAATAATCCTATTTAAAAATGCAGTAGATACTTTATTGTCGACAAATTTTTATGGCTGTGTTCCAAATTTTGCTATTCATTTATAACAGATTTGTGTACATAGCTGTATTTTAAATCCCACACTATGTTCATTCTGCTCAAAATGTGATTACATTTCTTTTTCACTTTATAAAGGTTCTCATTGTATGTATGGACTTTGTATTAGAAAATAACTCCAAGACGTCGGGTCTCACTCATATCTGAGGATAGTGAGCGAAATGTGCACGAGGAGTCGGCCTTCTCGTGCACCATGCTGTAGAGCCCTGCCAAAGTCTGGCCTGTAGTGTCTTTATTGAAAGAGCTGCCTAGTTCTGATAGAGCGCCTTTTCTCTGAGTGATCTGAGAAACCCTTGATGAAATTCCTCCCACCTTCAACAGTCATCAAGCACACGTTTCTTTTGCCTCAATGTCGGAGAAAGACCAACACAGGGTGATGCGATTAAATATCTGCTCTGTTAAAATAACTATCCAGTAATTCATCGTTTTCAGTCTCGATTACAACCCTTCGTTTCAACACTCCTGGCAGTTTGTGTTGATATCACCATGTGTTGATTTTGATCTAGAAACTTTGCAACATCAACTGCAGATATCATTTTTGTTAAATAAAATTGAAGCAACAGTGGAGTTATTAGCTGAAATCTTGTTCATTTTTTAGACCATTAAAGACAATTCCCTGCAGCAGAGTAAATGTAAAGTAAATGTGATGAAATGTGAATTGTATGTAACATGTAAGTATCACAACCCAACTGTTTTTTTTTTCCTTACTTGTGTGTACGTATGTAGCTGTACTGTAAGTTTCAGTCTTTCCTCTTTCACACAAGGTGGTGGTACGTTTAGTTCCTAGATTTGCATGCTTTGTTCTATGGTGCTTCTCAAAGCAGGCAGGGTGCCAGTGGCACACGTTGCATGACCGGCGAGGGGTGGTTTAGGGGTGTGACAGTACTCTCTTGCTGCGACCCCCTACACCGCTGAGCCTAACTGCCATTTGTCCCCACACCCACAGCATAACATGCCCTTCTGGAGAATATCAAGCCACTCTGACCTGCTGGCGCTGCACCAAGCACTGGAACTTGAATACTTGTAATTGTACCATAAAGATGGAAGTTTTTTTTTTTTTACATATCTATTTAAAACGGTACACTGCAATTTCTTTTTCCATCTGTGATTTTGAACCTTTGGCCTTTAAGAACTTATGAAGACAAGGACTCGATGTTTAAGGAAGATACTGGACTACAAAAATAAATCCTCATCAGATCCACACAAGGAAGTATGGCAGGCATGAGGGGCTCTTTTCAGTGAGTGAAAACCCTTGCTTCCTGGAGAGGATGCGATGCTTTCAGCATGGACTCCAACTTCCAGGAATGCAGTGAAGTCAGCCTCATTTTCAACCCAGCATATATGCACCTACCTACCCCAGCAAAAACTAGCAATAGAGCTGCACTCCAAATATGAGAAATCTAGAACTACCATTTGTGTAAATTATTTTACAGTTATTAGTTTAATGTGGAAGTGGTTAAGTCTGGCAACCAAAACTTAATTTTATCTTTTGTAAGTTTCTGCAAGAATGTGCATAATGATTTGTTGTGCCTTAAAAGTGTGTTCCATTGTAATTTTGTTTTTAAAAATGTAGATTAAAAAACAAGAAACTGATTTGCTTTGGAGGGGTGTGAGTGAATTACAACAATCTAATTTGTAAGACCTCAGCCCTCTAGAAGGTCTGCTGGAGAAATAAAATGGTTTGTTCATTTGCTCTTAACTTGGCCTCTGGGCATGTGGCCCAGCAGCTCACAGGCTGAGACTCATCTCCCACCAGCTAATCAGCAGTCTCACTGTCTCACTGCTGATTAGTCTTTTAAAGGGCTCTTGGCCCTTTAAAACCAACTTTGCCCCAGCACAACTTGGCTTCCATACTTGTCCTGTGCTGTGGCACCCGACAGGTGTTTAAAAGGATCACAAACATATATGAGTACAGCCAACTGTTAAAAAATACATGTACTGTCCACTTCCAGCATATGCCATCAGCTACTGTGTAATGCCTCACAGGAATACAACACTCAGTGCAGGAGGCTTGTCCAGCAACCTAAGCTACTTTCATGTGGTTGCCTTCAGCTTAGACATGAGATATCAGATGCCAATACTTAAAAACACTAATATGAATTCACACAGCATTACAGCTGATCTATGAAACTCTCCCCCCAACAATTTTTCACCAAACCATAGTACTGCATGTGTAAATAGACCAATAAAAAACAGCAGTTTGCTTTATCATCACTAAAACTGCTGCAGCAAACTGCCTACATAGCACCTAGAAAATTCAGGACATAATCAAAATATCCAAAATGCTACTAAAACACCTGTAAAAAGTGAAGTTTGCACCCTTAAACCCTAATGTTGTAAGCACAGTTTAACTTGGAGCTGTAGTCACATGGTTTATTTGCTTCCATTCCTTTGAACCAGTTATGTGCTGTCACAAAACATGCACCAACTCATTAACCACGGCTATTGCTGTGCCTTGATTTTAAAATTGTATATAGTTGTACTTATTTTCCAAGTTTCATACCAACTCATTTGCCTATACCTACAAAGTCCTGAACTGACTATTCATTTTGCAGATGCTTTTATCTAGCGACTTACATTTCCCATACATTACAATGAGCAAGTGCTGGGGCGTTTTGCTTAGGGACACACCTGGTGGCTGGCCTTAAAACCAGGAGACTTACCATTATTATTATTATACATAAAAAGGATTTCTCATTTGCTTTTATATAAAATTAAAAAAAAAATAAAAAAAATTACCCTCATGTTACACAAAGCTTCGTAATAATTTCACACCTGCACATTTATATGCCAATTCTATTTTAAACAATTCTTCCATATACTCTAATGGAAACGAAAGCCGGTCACACCAACGCACGAGTAATGAAATGACACAACACTGGCTTTGTGTTCTCTTCATATTCGACCATACTAGAGCTAGGTGGGTCCTCACCATAAGGTGAATGTATGCACTTTTAGCTGTAATGCCTTGCCTTTAAGTGTTAAAAGGTATAGCCAATTAGTCCTGTATTTTCTGACACCTTAATACCATCTCCTTCTGGAACCATTGCAAACACCCTGCAAAGCAAGTGTTCTCCTGAGGTGAAATTCTACCAAACAGACACCACTCATCTGTTCACATGGGTTTTATTTCAGTTTACTTCTTAGACTTGAAGTACTCCTCAATAACATCCTTTGCTTGTGACTCCTTGCCATAGTCCTAGAGAAGAACACATGTTCTAATGAGCACAACATCAGAAACCAGAAGCTCCACATCCACCTTAACAGCATTTTGCCAATGGATACATGCCAGGACACAAATGCAGTGTGTGGCAACACACATGCAAAACAGCACATATGCAACTGAAACAAGTACACTAGCAGTGAATCTGAGAGAACAAGTTCAACATTAGTGTCACCAAGATGTCTAAAGCCACAGTTTACACTAATAAGGCTCATTCAGCAGACGATACTGAGACAAAAAAAAAAACAACTTTCATGAGCTCAGCAACAGTCAGTATGGCTTCACAGCCACAGGAAACCCTGCCTCACCTTGATGACAACACAGCTGCATCCAACAACTTTGCGGGGCTTGCCTTCCCTGTCGATTTTGCAGAGGCCAACCCATTCACCCAACTTCTTATTGTCATCCACCTGCACAAGAGGGAGTGTTAGTGTGGCGTCAGGAGCAACTGGCCTGCCCAACTCCTCAGTGGCTGTGTCTCAGCAAACATTGGGTGACAATGGCAGTTTTCCTCACTGGTCTCAGTAGAGGGAGCCAGATTATCATCATAGATACAGCAGTAATTCTACTCATTTAATCAAAGATGGTCAGTTATTTTAAATGAGGAACAAAGCCTTACTACAGGTGACACTACAGAGGTAAAAGCCACTTCAGCACACTGAAATGCTGTATACACACACAATCATGTACAACTTGCCTTGATGAGGTTGATCTGGTGTTCAGCACACAGGGCTTCTACCAGCTTCACGTACATGGGCTCGTCACAGTTGGCAGCCAGGACGCAAAGGTGGGCCTGCCGCCTGCAGACAAGGGCCAGTTATATACTCAGAAACTGAATTAACAGCATTCCAGTTTCTGCTAGCTCTACTCATGGCATATTTTAGATGCAGTTGGGTGACAATGGCCAATCTCCTCACAGATTTCACCTAAAGGAGCCTATTACTGAATTACTAACAAATTAGTGGTCACTACACCATAGCTGACCCTTGTAATCTAGTGGTGTGAAAAATCTGATCTCTGCCAAATCTCCATCACATTCAACCACTATGTCGTTAACGAGATACGTACTTGTCCAGGGCCTTGGCAGCTTCACGGATCCCGCGAGCCAAGCCATCGTGGATGAGTGCGGTCTTCAGCACTTCCGGGAGAGCCGTGTTGACATCCATCACACCTCCGGCGGTAATGCTATAAAATGAGACAGACCCCATCAGCCAATGGAAAGGTTACCAACTTCATAACACGTGCGCAGACTACTGCATTCTCAGAGATTAGATTAGATCTCACTCACGATTAATAGTGGAGGGGTATCCGACTAAAGAATATTCATCATTAAAATGCCGCAATAAATTACACCATTTGTGCATTGTTTTGCCGGGAACGTAGCAGCATACTACACAAAACACGCTCAGTAACCTAGAAAGTATGGCCCTTCAACTGCACTGACAAGCTGTGCTTCAATATTCAAAACATAAAACTCAGCATCACAAAGTTACCAGCGCTGTTCATAAGTCATTAGACCAAGACAAATAACATCGCTTGCCAGTACCTTCTACACGATGTTTAATAAGTACTCGGTAACTTAGTTAAAACTCACATACCCTTCCTCGGCCATAGTGGTTTATTGATGGATGCTGGGTCTAAACGTCTGAAATAAAAACACATACGAGACGTGCGATTAATTCTATCGATGAAATAAGCATTCTGGTTTCGACAAAAACCCCGATGTCATATATTTTATTACGATTCGAACATCCGAACCAACAACTTACCCAGACCTCTCGTCTGATAACTGGAAAAGAGAACGTCATTTCGTCGACGTAGGAATTTTAAATCCAAAAGGACCCCAATATTCATGGTGTCCATACAGATGCCTGCACAACAGTTTCAAAATAAAATAATTTAAATAGGTCGAATTATTCCACATTTCAAACATACCCATACGTAAATATGTATTATACGAAACTTTCAATTTTCATTCGCATGGTACTAAGGTAATTACAGGTAAGCACGTTTTGCACCGAGTCTCCATATAACGAAGACACCGCATGTGTTTACCGCATGGGGGAGTATGACACTTGCGCTCAATGGACCTACTACGGTTATCGTTGTATAACCTTAGATTCATAGGCGCAATAAAAAAAGAGGTTCTCTATGAACGAAATGAGTGTGATGTATGACATTCATATCTTAAGGACATTCGGGAAAATATTGATACATCTGTAGTAGCCTGCTTTACCTAATACAACCACGGTAAAAACATGCCTTTAAATTACCTTGGAATAAAGAACAACGTAATTAGAGTATATATGATGAATTTTGAAATAATGTTGAAATATTTAAACTACAGTGAATTTCCAGTCTCTCATATTACTACATAGCCTTGAAGGCTGGGTTTTCATCCAGTCTGCAGTAGGAAAATGTCGTAGTTTTTTGGTATTGTTACAAATGCAATATGTAGGTTATTTCTGGTTACAACCAAATTAATGTTTTAAATTAAAATACGTTTTACTCGATATTATGGTTCCTATATGCATTCTGTCTCAAACAAA
>JABJVR010000034.1:8155282-8183058 GCA_025773905.1 Chitala chitala
CAACCAAATTAATGTTTTAAATTAAAATACGTTTTACTCGATATTATGGTTCCTATATGCATTCTGTCTCAAACAAATTTTAATTACTTTTAATCGTTCAGGCAGTTTGCAGTAAAAAAAAAAAAATAGAAGTCATTACTGAGTTTTGCATTACCTTCTCAGTGTAACTTGCTAGAACCTTTGTGACTTGATTATATATTAATACACTATGTAACGCACAAACCGCTCACGTCTAAGTGCCTAAAGATAATCGAAATTATACTGTTATGTATCTTGCAAGGAAGTGATTTTCCACCAGTTTTATTTGCAAACTGATATTGTAAGACACTGAGTTGAAAAATAAAATGGATTGTTGTTACTAACTGGTAATATTGTTAAGTGCGCTAATAAATTTGAAAACATTTAAGGTAATGTACTTAATGGGAAAAAACATATTTCTACAAAGACTAGAAAAATGTTATGTGATTAATGAAATTTTTATTGATCATACAAGTGTTGGGTGATGAATAAATGTTTTGACTTGACATTCAGAACAGAAAACTATCCGTCCTTAAACTACAAATAGTGTAGCACTGATTTACGTTCCCAAGTGCAGCCTGCAGATATTTCAAATATTAAGTCCCAAAGAAGTTAAAACATGTGAAACAAATTCCCATAATAAATTCCCTAAAACAAATCTTGTCAAAAAATTACTCATCAAATCAGGGGTGTCAAAGCAAAGCCCTGGAGGACCACAGTGGGGGCAAGTTTTTCTTCCAACCAGTTCATTCATATTAATTTGACCATTATCTTAATTAAATATCAATTACATGTACATCCTGCTTCTCTTCATTCGTCTTGATAATTTCCATCTGTTTGCACTTAGTTGTGTTAATCATTTGAGAGAAAGAAAGAGTTACATAGAAGAAAGTTAAAAGCAAGACTATTGTGCTTTAAGATCTAAAACAAAAATACACATCACACATAACAGTGTCACGCTAACTGTAGAATCTCAGCAGAAATGTCTGGATAATTTAGCATTGTGTTTACTTTAAACCAGTATTTTTTTTTCTTTTCTTTTTCTATACCACCAGTCAAGATCTCTCCAGAGTGAATTCACTACTGGGTATTCATCCCTCATCATTCTGGCAGATATTTTAAACAAATTTTTATTTACAATCATAATAATAAAGAACAACAATAAATACAATGAGTAAAATACAATAAAAACATGAAGAATACAATAGAAGGATTACAAATTAGTAGAATATAATACAATAGAATAGACACATTCTGTAAACATAGTGTACAATCCTTCACTATGCCATCTCAACCTTTAACATTTAAAAAAATCAGTGTGGCTGTGCCTGATGACAATAAATAATTAAAAGTGACCTTTTAATACTCCAAATGACTAAAAACAGGCTATAAAAAGGAAAGTGATCTAAAACTTGTATAGCACTAAAGGGCATGCCCCACAAAAACCTCCATCACCCATGAGTGTACACAACCAGTTGTGCTCCACTTACCTTTGCAGATGTAACAGTGTCACCCCAAGAGACTGATAGGACCTACAGCTCAAGGAGGCCCTTCCACCTCTCCTTCAGCGCGTTGAAGCCCCAAAACACATGTTCGATAGTTTCATCATCTGAACAGTTAGGTCTGGGGCAGCCTGGGTGCCTGGTGAGCACATATCAGGACATCCCTGATCAGCAAGTTGCGATGAACACATTGCCAGTTCACGTCCTGCAGCCGATGATCCAAGCCCTTTGGCTGAACCCTGGTCCAGTGGTCATCATATGTGCCCTAACCAGCACAAGCACATCTCTGCTCTAGCATGGCCTTCTACAAGACACAATGCTTGAAAAGGGCCTTTGATTGAAGGCCTGCCAGAAGAGACTTAATCCACCTTACCTCATGGTCGTGGTGGTCCGGCAGCAGTTCGGCTTTGGGACAGGAGTTGGACCAGCCACTGACTAGCCAGCGCATGAGCCAGGACAGCTATAACCACAGAAAGTACTGATGGGGGTGCTCCAGGTGCTCCACATGTGCACAGAGCTGAGAAAAGAACAGGCAGTCTAACTTCAGAGGGAAATCGGGAACATCCCTCCCCCCTTTGTCCTTGCCCAGATACATTACCACTGTACTCACACACTTCTACCTGCCCCTCCAGATGAGATTGAACATGTCCTTAATGAGGCCACATCGCATGTAGCGGGGCATGGGGTAAACACGGTCAAGTTACAGGAAAATAGGAAGAATATATACTTTTAGGGCTAACACCTTCCCCATGAAGGACAGGGACCTAGCCTTCCACAGCCCCATCTTACATCTCGCAATGGCCAAACACTTCTCTCAGTTTACTCGGGCAGGACCTCCTGCTAAGAAGTACCTTTAAGGGACCGTTCTCAAGGGTGAGACCTCCAGCCATGTCCCTTCTGGCCTTCCAGCTGCCAAAGCACTTGACCACTGACTTACCAAGGTTCAGCGCAGCTCCACAGACTACTCCGAACGCCTGAACCAAATCCAAGGTGTGGCTGAGTGACCGATCCAAGCACACAAACAACGTAGTGTCATCTGCGTACTGGGCCAGTTTCACCATCTTACCATGACTCCCTGGCAGGAACAAGCCATCAGTTCTGGGATGGGCCCTGATGGCAGCCACCAGAGGCTCTATGTAGAGTACATAAAGAAGCGGGGAGAGAGGGCACCCCTGTCTCACTCCACTAACCTGGGGCACCACCTCGCTGAGGGAGCTGTTGATAGAAACACAGCTTCCAACCTCTGCATACAGTGTTTCTATCCATCCAAAAAATCTGGGCCCAAAACCTAGCTTGCTCAAAACCCTAGCCAGAAAGCGGTGGTCTACCTGATCAAACGCCTTCTCCTGGTCTAGGCTCACCAGTGCCACAGCGACATTTCTGTCTTCGACCGAGGCGATCGCGTCCCAAGATCAGGTGCATATTCCAGGTCACGGATCTGCCCGGGACCCCACAGGTCTGGTCACTGTGAACCAGGTGCGACATAGTTTTCTTCAGGCATTCTGACAAGGTCTTTGCCATGATTTTAACGTCAACGCAAAGCATGGTGAGGGGTCTCCAGTTGGCCAAGTCAGAGCAATCACCCTTCTTGTACAACAAAGAGAACACACCAAACCTCATGCTCTTTGTGAGCATGCCCTGACGCTGCACGTCCTCGGCTACTTCTAGAATCTCCAGCCCTAGCACATCCCAGAACATGGAGGAAAACTCCACAGGGAGTCCTTTGAGGCTGGGGACCTTATGCCGGCTCATCTTGCTGAGTACCTCATTCAGATCGGCAAGAGTAAAGGGTGCCTCTAAGCTGTCCCGAGCACCACCAGGAAGACTGAGCTCAATGTAAAATAACAAATGCTCCCCTTCTTCAAAGTCTCTCTCTCTCTCTCTCTCTCTCTCCTTTTAAAAAGGTCAGAATAAAAGTCTAGCAACCCCCAGCATCTACGCCGTATCCATGAAGGCCCAGCCCTTAAGGTCATTGAGAGAGACGAAGGACCTCTTCTCTTGGGACTTTTTGACCATTGGAAGAAGAGGGTGGTACATTTTCTCATTTTCATTGGCAAAGCATAATCTGGCCTTAAACAGGATAGCCGCAGCTGACTGCTTGTGCAGAACCCTAAGCCTAGCCTTAAGGGCTCTTTTTGGAGTTTGTCTTTCAAACTATGAATTTTGTAAAGCCTACTGGCTTTGTTTTGGCTGCAGTAGTGGATCACGAGAGTCTTAACCCTCTCGTTAACACTCTCCCACCATGCAGCTATGGAGGGGTAGGCTGTCTTACAGCCTCGCCAAGCCAAAAAATGTTCCCTGAAGAGAGACTGAAAATGTTTCTCTTCTAATATCATCACAAGTTCCTTCAAGAGCAACTTCTCCCAACCATCCAAGAAAAGTTCAACAACAACAACAAGAACAACGTTATTTATAAAGCCCTTTAAACCAACCACAACTGCCACAAAGTGCTGTACAACAAAAAGCTAAAAATATAAAAGCAAAAATATTAAAACAGAAGGATAAAAACAGAAAGAGAAAAACAAAGATAAAAACAGAAAGATAAAAACAACAGGCATACAAACTGAAATGAGCAACATCTCATGTTTGGTCAACAGCAAAAGAATAAAAATGAGTTTTAAGATGCGTTACAAAACACGAGAGCGAGGAAGCCTGTCTAATGCTCAGAGGCAGGTTGTTCCACAGCTTTGGAGCAACAACAGAAAAGGCTCTGTCCCCTCTGGATTTTTTCTGTGACTTCGATATTTCAAGCAGCAGTTGGTCAGCTGATCTAAGCGAAGGGACAGGAGTGTACGGGTGAAGCAATTCCAATAGATAAAATGGGGCAAGACCGTGTAATTATTTAAAAACAAATAGCAGAATTTTAAAATGAACTCTAAAATGCACTGGCAGTCAATGGAGTGTTGCCAAAATTGGTGTTATATGCTCCATTTTCCATGCTCCAGTCAAAAGACAAGCAGCAGCATTTTGGACTAGCTGGAGACATGCTAGAGGGGACTGACTAACTCCTACATAGAGCGCATTACAGTAATCCAGCCGTGATGTAATGAATGCATGGATTACTGTTTCAAACTGCTGCCTAGACAGCAGAGGTTTTACTTTTGCGAAGCGCCTCAAGTGAAAAAAGCCAGCCTTTACCACAGCACCAATTTGACTGTCCAATTTAAAATAACTGTCCATTTTAAAACCTACATTTTTTTCAGGCCTAACACATCACGTCAAGGGGCCTAAATCAACAGGAGAAGACTTGCAGGGGCCACTAGGTCCAAACACCATCACCTGTCTTTGAGTCATTAAGATGTAAAAAGTTTTGGGCCAGCCAGGTTTTAGTCTTGTCTAAACATGAAAGCAGATGTGTGATTGAAAAGCCCTCCTTTCGCTGTAAGGGTAAGTAAAGCTGACTATCATCTGCATAACAGTGAAAGGCAACCCCATGGTGTTTGAAAATGGATCACAGAGGGAGCAGATAAATGGAGAAGAGCAGAGGCCCTAACACCAAACCCCGTGGGACCCCACACAACAAAGGTACAGTAGAGGAAACAAATCCATCGAAACCTACAGAAAAAATTCTATCTGCTAGATAAGACCTAAACCAGTACAAAGCTGAGCCAAAAATACCCACAAGATCACATAAACGAGTTAATAAAATGTGGTGCTCAGTGGTGTCAAAAGCAGCACTTAAATCAAGCAAAACCAGGATGACAAAGTCAGCAGCATCAGATGCGAAAAGAATGTCGTTACAAACCCTTGGAACAGTTTGATGATGAACAGTGCCTTTTCCAGCATGATGGAGCACCTCGCCATAAGGCAAAAGTGATAATTAAGTGGCTCGGGGAACAAAACATTGAAATTTTGGGTCCATGGCCAGGAAACTCCCCAGACCTTAATCCCATTGACAATTTGTGGTCAATCCTCAACATGCGGGTGGAAAAACGATTATGCAAGAATGGGCTGCCATCAGTCAGGATGTGGCCCAGAAGCTGATTGACAGCATGCCAGGAATTGCAGAGGTGTTCAAAAAGAAGGGTCAACACTGAAAATATGAATCAGCAGACTTTGTGAAGATTAATATTTGTGTCATTCTCAAAAGTTTTGGCCACGGCTGTATTCTAGTTAGTTCCATGCCAACTCCACTGCTGGTCTCAGCTGGCTTTTAGTAATATATTGGGAAAAATCTGACATACTAGACAGCTATATAGTAATACATTAAAGTGAACATTTGTAGTTCTAAGACCATGAATACTGATCTGGTTGTTATAATTTTTAAAAAACAGCAAAATGCATGTCGACTCTTAAGGGAATTTTAAAAATCGTCTTAGAACACAGAATAATTTGTTTTGTAACAGATGTGAATTTGTATTGATGAAAATACAAACAGCACCCAGAGGCTTAGAGAGTTATCAGGCCCAAACTGAAGCTGAAGTGTGCCAGACGTCAGACCTTCTCTCTTACATGAAAACTGGGTCTTCTACAGAGAAATTCATTTGAAGGTGTTTGCCTATTTGGTTGTCTAAAATAATCTACTTCTGCCGCACCAGTGTCTCCAAAAAGATAGTTATCAAATTTGTGTTTTTTTTATTTTATTTAAGTGCTATCAGCCAGGTGTACCTTCACAGTCCAATAATTCTGACTTTTTTCTTGCTGTGGGACCCTACACTTTCAAATTTCCCCTTAAGGTGCAGGTGTAGCAGAATTATAAAATTTAATATGGTGTAAGTGTTGCTCGGCAAGTTCTACTATCCAGAATCCCAAGCATCTGTCTGCTTTGTAAAAGATATTCACTGAAATTAATTGCTGTCACATGTAGGGTTTGACTTACACTAGTGACACTGTGTGGATGGGAAACTGTAGCTGGTGAGTGGGGTTTCTACATCATTACATATGTGTAGGCAAAAGAAAATGTCAAGAAAGGCCATTGTTTTCCAGATCAAAACAAAAAACACAAGTGGGTCTTGCTCATGTGGTTTTGGAATTAAGCAGCAGTGTTTCACGTAAGAGCAGCACAGAGGTGACTGGTACAGTTGCTGCACACCTTCTGGTTCATGGGGCTTCGTGAGTTTGTGAATCTTGCTATTGACATGCACACCATGTTTGCATATTTTCCCTGCGCTTGCATAGGTGTCTTCCCACAGCCCGAAGACATGCTGGCTAGGTAGACTGGACATGCCTAAATGAACCTTAGCAGTATGTGTGAGCACGCCCTGCGATAGGGTAATGTCCCACTCCTTGTGCCCTAAACTGCCTGGGACAGGCTCGAGGCCACCCACGACCCTGTACAGGATAAGTTGTTGGGGAATGAATGGATGGTTCATGTGAGCTGTCAGACACTCTCTCATGGGTTTCCATCTGTCTGTAAATATTGCATCCATTTTAATGTAAACAAATAAGTTTTGTGTTTTTAAAATGTCACTGGGATGATGAGAGATGAATTCCCAGTTGTGAATTCGGTCTGGAGAAATCTTTGACAGGTACAAAAAAAAAATAGCATTCATTTTAATGCATTAAAAATGTTTCAAATATATTTTATCATATTATTACTGTTTTAAACATTTTATGTCTGTATATTACGATAAATATATTTTGTGTTTAAAATTTTGCCAGGATAATGAAATATGAATACACAGTTGTGAATGCATTCTTGAGAGATCTTTTTGACTGGAAGAGGCAAAAATACAATTTTATATATATTGCATGCTCTGCAAAGTGTCATCAATCATATCCGGGTTTCAGTGGTATTGGCAAATCCTTTGCCTCACTAAGCAAAGTCTATTGTTGGCTTGTTATGTTGTTACATTTGATAATTTTATGATGAAAACAACTTCTTAAAGAGCTGTGTATGGAAAGACCCTTGGATGACAAAGTGGATTGGATGGTCTGTTTCATAACTGTAGTCCAGAGCCTTCCACATCTCCATATTGTGATCAGTACCTTTGTTTAAATCTTGTGATATTTAGAACCTCTGAAACCAGTTCTGGTCTTTAGCCATGCTGTACAGCTAGGAAGTTAAATAAGCCACATTTTCCTCATCACCATCTGAAGTCTCTGCACCATTTACAACATCTGTGTGACCACATAACCCATTTTACAGAATTTACCAAAAATATACAAAATAGAAAGTTTATATTGAAGTCTTAAAATGTATCAGCAATAAAACCAGTTTAATTCATTATATACACCTATAAAATGTTTCTTATGCATTTGAAAGAGTTGTTCACCACTTCACCATTAGACAGGTAACAAATATACCCAAAAGCATCTGTATAACTTTGAGGTATATGCAGCAAAGATTTTATTAAACACAAGGTGGCAGAGGTGTGCCGTGTCCAGTACTTGTTGTCTACCACGGTCACTCGCGAATGCAGAGAGGAAACACACCACACTCAGTTGGGACGATGAATGCTGCTCAAGAGACTGTCGTTCAATCCATTAAACATCCCAGGTGTTTCCACTGCTCAGGTGTAAGGATGTCGGGCAAAAACAAAAAGATTCAGAGGACACACACACTGCCTTTCATGCAGAACCATTCTCTTTATTGAGCATGTTCCTTTGTTACTGCCGACACCACGTATCAGAAGAGGGAAAAGCTTACGCACTGGGAAAGCGTGTCCAGCAAAAGCATGGCAACGCGGAGGCTACAGCTGGATGTTGATTTTATCTACTTGCTACATTTCTGGCTCTGTGCTCTTGGTTAATCGGATCGTTCATGCAACATCAGGATCACAATGTTCACAGTGTATAAAAACAGGGTTACAGCACTTTAAAACAACACAGTAAGGCACGCCTGACAGTCAATTGTCTTCCACTTCAACATGTCATGAAAAAACCTATGAAAAGTGTAGAAAGAAACAGACGTAAAAATTCTGACAAAAACAAAAGGAGTTGTTTCTATCACAACCACCTTACAGTAATCAAACTAAGAGATTATACTTTATTTCACACAGAATAAAAATAACACTTTTTTGCATGCAATTAATGTCACTAACGAAAATGAAACCATTACTTTGTCACCAGAGAGAACGTTACATTATTTTTGTAGAATTTACTGGAATACAATAACACTGAGTTGTAGTTAAAATTGTTGTAGTTAAAAAGCTTTGTTCTTTATCCTGACATCATGTGCACAGTGTTGTTAAATGTTGGTCTTTGGTTCTGTAGAGGATGCTTATTTTATGCTAACTTTTAACTGCCAGGGTATAAATGCCATACATCAAAGGCATAATTGTCTTCATATTGTGTAACTACTGAGGTTTCACAGGTCATTACGTCCCAGAGTGCTGGTTCTCCAGCACCCTGCTGGCTTGTCCAGTACACTCAGGACTTTATGACGTGCTGAGGCCACCAAGCTGGTGACTTTGCTGAGTGCCACCGGCCCCTAACAAACCACACTAAATAACAAAGCACATGCCAGCGCTACAAGGTAGGATTGTTGGAGGCCATTAATCATACCACTCCAAAGTATACTGAGTACGATTTGTTTCCACTTGTCATTACTGAGTTCTGTTCCTTCTGGCCACCCTCACTGATTTCAGAGAATTTACACAAAGTTAAAACCATTGTTTTCCTCCAAAGAATTTTTTTCTTTTTTAAAAGATACGTTAATCCTGACCTATCTTTCTTATCAAATTTGAAAATCTTACTGGCCAAGTACTATTCAAGCTGTAGCAATGTATGAGCTCAGTGTGCAAGTATTAGTGTGTCAAAATGTATCTATATGTGAACATGGTGTGAGAGTACCAATGTGTCACTACACTGTGTTTGTGTGCTCCAGAGAGCAAAAGAACTCATGTCTGTCATTTGGACTTGACTGACAGAATGTCTGCTGATTGTGAAGGTGCCTCTGTGGTGGACTGAATAGTTATCCAGAACCACAGATATTGACTGGTTGATCGATTGCTGTCTATCCATACGTCAGGATAAGGTTTGGGGTTGAAACAGATTGACAGACTGAGTGTATTCGTGTGCTAATCTAGTAGTTACAAGTGCACAAGTTGATTGCATGCTGTATTCTTCTGCCAGACCAGAAGCAAAAACTGAGATTGCTTGGTTAAGACTGCAAACTGCTCGCGTAGCAGAATAAGACCATTATGGTAGAAACCCCCCTACAAAAAGGATAAGTGGGTGAGTCATGTTTTATCTTAGTGGGCTAATCCTCTTGTCTCATAACTTTTTGTGAGCATACCTGGCTCTATTACATTAGTGCTGTTTGATAAATACCAGCTGAGATGACTACAGCTATTTACAGGGAGGTTATGTAGAAGAGTACAATAGCCATGTCTGGAAGTTTAGTCATGTCAACTGGACTTCTTTCTCATTTACACAGAAACATTTCACCTTTTACCAAAAGGCTTCTTCACTCTATAAACCTTGGTAGAAGAAGAAACATTTCTGCATAAATGAGAAAGACGTCCAATTGACACGACTGAACTTCCAGATAACTTCACCTGGACGACTGAGAATCTTCATATACAATGGCTATGGTAAAAACAGCTGGCTGTTGGGACAACAGTTCAATTATTCCACCAAGAAGCGGACGAAGGTTTTTAAACTCAGGCTTATCCTCTTGTCTGGAGTGTGTGACGTGGTCATGAAAATTCAAACTCTGACAGAGTCAACCCTGTAACATTGTCACTGTGGTGCATTTAATTTCTAGTTCAGTCATACCCAGTCACATAAAGAGGTGTACAGAATACAGTAACAACTGGGTCCTAATGTTCATTATGGTGCACAAGTAACAGAACTCTATACCGCTTATTTTGTGCCTTGATTTACAGCAACATACCAAAACGTACAGATTCTAGAAAGTAAATGGAATACCACAGTGAAATCAGTATTTAAACCCGTGCATTTTTTTTTTTTATCTAACATAACTGCATATACATTAAAAATATATCTAAACAGATCTGCCAGAGGAACCCCAAGCCTCATCATCCAGATTCTTAGAAATTAAACTTAACAAGGCCTGTTTTTATAGTGAACCAAAGCACACTGGGAAACATGGGAAGTACTGTGATCTGAACAAACTGTAAACAAACAGAAATAACAAGGTCCAGTCCCTAAAGTTCTACAATAACATTGATACTCCTCCCTTGGTGATGATTTCACTGTGCAACAAATAACATAAATGGAAGCACTGAGAATCGTGACCACCACTTTCACCTGCATTTCTTCTGAGTCCATGTTCAGTGGAGTTTTTTTTTTTTAAAGCAGTTTTGTCTTATTCTGTTATTTGTAAGAAGGAAAAAGGCTTTTTCCTGTACACTGTGACTAACAATTTAAAAGACAAAGCTTTACTTAACTAGTTGAAATGTTACATGTGCAAAAATACACCGATTGTCAAAAATGGCAAAAATTACTTTTGAAATTGAGTTCATTTTGTGCCTTCCATTTTGTTTTTCACTAATGGAGGCATGTTTACGCATTTTTAAACAATTACAAAAAAAAAAAAAATTAATTTACCCTCACAATATAGTACCTGTATTCAAGTTTTTCAGAAAAGTGTGCTGTCTAGTACCATAGGTCAGATGTTTTATGGGAAGAAAATGCACACTCATTTTCTACACAGAATGCAGAATGTTTCATGGGAAATATAAATTGTTCTAGTTGACATGTACAGACATTCTGCAAAGGAACATATTTCTACCATTTATTGGTTATTCTGGGCAATCACTCAGCAGGCCATTTTATTTAATGTCTATTTCCTACATACACCAAGCACCTGTGTGTGCGAGAAGTGAGAAAGAACGGGATCTGGGGACAAACTCTTGAGTGAGACTTCCTGGAACCCATCCCACAGGTACCATTTACTACATAGCAGTGATCGAGAACACGCACAGCTGAGCATGTATGGAAGATGACATATGCAAAACTGCCAGGATGGCCATATGTCACATGTACTATATGCATGGGGTTATATTCTGGTCTAGCAATGCCCAAACACACTTCACATCCATCCTTGGCTGAGGAACCTCAAGAAAAGACACAATGACATCCTCATACTGTTCATCACAGCTGAAGTCATGAGACATGTTCAGTAAATACAGGACAACACAGATTTTATAAGACAATAAAGGGGGAGGGGGAGTTAAATCAAAGCCGTTCCACTTATTTAAATCCTGGCTGCAAGGCCTTTCCAGGAAGACACCACAGCGGAAAAACTGGGAGAGGGAGACCCTAAGACACAGCAGCTCTTGTAAGATCCTCCCATTCCGTAAGAATAAACCATGTTTTGACTTAAGGTTCACACAGAAATATTAAAAAGATCACCCTCAAACATACCAGTGTGAATTGTAAACCAAACAGTATTTTTAAACATGTAACATGGGGAAATATATAGATCTTCAGGGCTGATTATTTTTGAAATATTTTTCAAGTGGTAGAAATTTTAATTCATAATCATAATGCAAGCTTTACCTTTTTTAATGAACTGTCAACGCACCCTTACTAAAATTCACAGTTCAAATAATATCAGGCACACTCAAAGAACTCCTAGTCCCCCTCCAGTTACCTCACCCCATACCAAATTTAGACAGGCATGCCAACCCCTCATAAGGAGAGATTAAAACATAATTACACATTAGCTCAGCTGCCTGATATAGTGGTGATGGACATTGATTTTGGCCAGCAGGGAGGGACACAGGAGCCTTTGGCAAAGCAGCAGTGGCTAGACGGCATGTGTACTGGGAACAGGAAGTGATGCGATGCAGGTTTGCCAAGGTCTTCAGCAGTAGTGTCCAAAAATGACAATTTTAGATATCTAAGACTCAGAATCCTGTGGGAATAAGTCATAATGTCAGAATCTGCAGGAAAACAAATTTATGTAGTTAGTTAATGTCTCATCATTGACATGGTAACAGAGTACAAACAACACTAACACGTAGCCATTTATCCACAGAACAAAATATTGCAAACTTCCTCTCTAGACGTGAAGTACTTTAATTTTAGATAGCAAAAAAAAGTGATAATGGTGTAATAAATGTAGCTTTTAGGGAGACAACCCTATTCCAGTAACAGAGTATGTTTGATGACGCATATCACCAAAATACAGAACAAGCATGTCCTGTCTCACAAGCTGCCTCTTCTCCTAAACCTCCACATTAAGAAACCCAGGAGGTCACTTCAGCAGCCTTACCCTGTTAAACCAGTTTTCCACTACAAAAGGGAAATTAAATCAATAAAAATGAAAATGAGAACAAAGTGTATTTGTAAATGCTTTCACCAAACCGATGGTGCATGACATGAAAGATGCACCATTTACTTCAGTGTTCAATAACTCTTATTATGATAAAGTCTTGATGCTTTCTTTACTTTCAAAAAACATCAAAATAAGAGTGAGAAACATCAAAAATTCACTAAAGTGCATGATGTTTCAGAGTTGATCATGTAAATGGCCTTGATGGTATTGGGAGGCAACAGAGTGCAGGGGTGAAGTGGGGATCACAGATCGAGACATACCTTGACGGGGGGCTGAGAAGGCAATCTGAGAAATGAAAACACAGTGTTGGTCTCCTTGGACTGGAAGAAATCCTCATAATCCTGTGAGAGCAGTAGCAACAGCTCTGAGCATCCATTAGCAGTACAAAGAAAACGTGACAGAAATTCTATATACCTCAATGAAAGGATAACAAGTACACTTAACATTATGGTAAATTAACTTATTCTAACATGAATTTTAAATCCATTAAAAAAGGTCAAAAAGTCTCTGAATTTTTAGGCATCTAAATTTTTTGTGCTTGTATGTAGATGAGTTGAAGTCATTCTGTCATTTTTGACCTTTTGTTTTGGGAGCTTGTATGCCATCCTGTGCACCAAATAGAGACCCAAGGCTTTTAAGACTAGGCAATATAGTTACTCTCTTCGAACAGTTGACTGGGACTGAACATCTGCTGACACCACTTTCAGCTGAGAACGACCTGACCGAAGCTCACAAAAATGGGCCACTTACTTGGTGAAGCCCAGTAATGTGAAGTCAGGCCATGGCGTGGGTGCAGAGCACAGGCTGACAAGGACAGAGCCCTGTAAAGTGAAGTCAGGCTCTTGCGTGGGAGCAGAGCACAGGCTGAGAGAGGGCAGAGCCCAGTAATGTGGAGTCAGGCCCTGGCGTGGGAGCAGAGCACAGGCTGAGAGAGGGCAGAGCCCAGTAATGTGAAGTGAGGCCCTGGCGTGGGAGCAGAGCACAGGCTGAGAGAGGGCAGAGCCCAGTAATGTGAAGTCAGGCCCTGGCGTGGGGGCAGGGTTCAGATTTAAAAGGGTGGACCTCAATAAGGTAAAGACAATTCCTGATGTGTGGGTGGAGTTCAAAGAGAGGGTGGAGCTCAGTTATGTGCAGTCAAGCCATTGTGTGGAGGACGTGGTACACTGCAGACAAGGCAGTGAACACCATGCGCGTACACCACAGTTAGTGAGTTGAAATGCCGGTGGGATTAGGATTAGCGCCTCGGCGTGCCCAGTCAGCACACAGTGGCTGCGCTGAGTCGCTTTGCAACTTCCAATGCCTGCTGCAGCGCTCCACTGACGACTGGCTGTTTTCACACCCGGCCAGCAAGGGGCTCAGAAACGCACTGCAGCCATGTAAACATCGCTATGGTTTACTCTGTAGGGTGGATGGACACACTAGAACTGACTGCTGAAAACCAAACTCGTTGAGGAAAACAAGAAAAAACTGGGTTCTTTCCAATCACTGTAAAGTCAGGTCTCTTTCACAGGACAGGCCAAATTCATTACAATGAGTCAGGACAGAAATATTTCTTCATATATAGGACGAGTAATGCACATACCCCACAGTACTGCTGGTTGTTGAATATTTGCGGAGGGAGAGGGTTTCCCTTTTCTGGGTGCTTGTCTTCAGGAAGGTTCTGGTACATCCAAAGTCTCTGTTCCTCCAGCATGGTGATGTCTACTTCCTCAAAGGGGATCCTGTTGGCCTCCAGGAAGCCCACTATCGCCTGCTGCCTCTTCTTAATCTGAATAAAGGAGACACACTTGCAGCCTGTTATTAGCACTAATGTTACACTTCAAACACTTTAAATCGTTTTTATAAACAGCCCCCCACCCCCCAAGAGCAACATGACAATTTTATGAATGTGATAAACATTATATTGAACAAACAATACAAGAACATCATAAAAACAATAAAATGTAACACAAAAAACACTATCTTAGGGTCAAGGAAGGAAAGTCCTGTAGTACCTTTGAATGTGAACTGCTTTGAAAAACATGTTGTGGTATAAATGGAGGGGGGGGGGCGGCATTATCTTAGACATACACACAACCACCACACAAATCATATATAGTCACAATTTTATTTAACCGTCTCCTCACGGTGGTGCTGCAGTAAGAGGAAGTGTTTGAGGAAATGTAGAAATTAGATGCACACTGATGTTGTAGCAGTTTTGCAGCAATGACAAATATGCCAAGCGAGGTATGGAAGGAGGGCCAGCTGATGCATAGGCTGAAATGCCCCCATTTTGCTGAGAGATAATAATAAAAAAAAAAAAAGTCACGAGTTCCACTGCCAGCAAACCCCTCTGCCTGCAGAACAAGCCAGTGCTGAGCCGGGATTTAGAAAACGACAGGAAGCATTTGTATCAAGCACATTAAATACTAGGACCGTGGCTATGGGACCGTGCCCATGCTGGACTTGCATTTGGCAGCAAGCCATTCCGAATAGCTCTACATCCCTGCAGTGCAGCTCTGGCTGACATGCCCTATGTCCACCCTGCAATATAAGGTTACAGTGGCACATGGTGTCGTCAATGCTGACAAACTATTCACAGCTTTCCTTTGCTTCTTCCTTCATAAAGCAGGCTCAGCAGAAGACTTTACTGGCCACAGATGTATAGGGCAGAAAAAGACATTTGTCTTTTAAAACCCTACTCTTAAACCTATTTGCCTGAGAACAGCCAGACACCAGCAGCAGCCAGACAGAGCCTGATCAGCTGCTGCTTTTGACAAGCCAGTGTAATCGCAGAATATAAAGCCAGACAAAGAAATGTACTATTCAACTGTCCAGGTCCTGATGAATTCAGTATACCTGCCTCTTGTTAGGTGTGAGAGGCATCATTCAATCAGGGAACATGCCTCAGTGCTTCTCCACAGGAGTGACATTTGACCAACCATAAATGAATTCATTTACAAAGAAGCTGCTTCTATGCAAAAAGACCCAAGTCTCTCTACTCTCCAGTAAAAATACGAATTACCGTCACAGTTTGCTGAACACGGTACAACAAAGACAGCCAAGTACACAGGTACCATAACAGTCTGAATATATGCTTCATGCTGCTATTTCATCCATCCCAAGGAAGAGCAACACCTTTTCACAGGAGGGCCATACCTAACAAATACCCCCTTTATTTCAGTCACTGGTCGTTATACGTAACGACCTCCTATTCTTTACGACGCTAACCTCACCTTTCTTACACTAATGAGTCTACTCAGGAATAGGTCTGGCCAGCAACTCTGATAGGTATACAGTGATAGAATCTTCCCCACTTCCATCAGACTGAAGACGACTTTTGGTAAAATTTAAAATGTTTCCACGTAAATGAGAAGTCCAGCTGACATGACTAAACTTTCAGATAACAGTCTGAACTCACAACTGTAACGCTCTCTCAAATGAGGTGGCTAAATTCCATTACCAAACAAAACAGACACATTGTAATGGGTTCTGGACTCTTCTGGCACCAGGGAGCAGCATGATCTTACTCTGTGATGACAACTGAAAGAAAGGCTTGGGCAGATACTGGGCTCTAAAAGCTCCTAGCACCAAAGGAGAAGATCCTAAGGCTTTTCTGCATTCGCTGACCAGGCCCAGCAAAGCCCACCGGAGTCATAACAACTGTCTAGTCCCATGGCTAAGAAGCATCATGATTTCCACTTCAGCTCAAGATGATCTGAAGACATTACCCACTGTTAGAAAGAACCTGAGTGAAGATCCTTTTACAAATGGAGGAAATTGTATTGATCCGACAGTAGCCTTTTAGCCTTTCCTGACATAAGGAACACATGCAGTGATATTTCCTAAATGGATGCTTTTAAAGATGGGTGATTCTGCCTATAAAAATGCCTGACTGAAACTGAAAATAACCGATGTACTTGGTAAGAGTATTTTCCAAAGCCTAGTCCATTTTGGAGGCAAAATCCTGGCCTGTGAACTATACAGAAATGCACTTAATATACCTTTAAAAATACAAACATGTACTGCTGAATTTCAGAGCACAGTTGGTGGATCTATTTGTAGATGACCTGTTTCTCATTGAAGAGTCTGACCATCACTCTCTCAGGCTTGGGTATGAGCAGCATGTTTCTTCTGACCTTTAGAATTCCTATATTATGATTCCAATAACACGCTTTAGAAAACTCTTCCAGTACTTGGCCTGCATGAGTTTCCCTGCCACCTCCTACCTCTATAGTGCTAACTACATAGCTGAACCTCCATAACAGAAAAACTCCACCTCCAGCCAACCAAAGGGAACTTTTCCTGATGACTCAGGGACAGCCCACATCTGTATTTATAGTTACCTGCTGCAAACGTATAATGTTTCTACGTTCAGCAAACGGAAGACGTCCTTCTTCCACTGAAAAGCAGGAGAAACCAGACAGAGCTGAAAGTGCCAGCTGCCTCCAGTCTACCACACCCAGATGGGCTGGATACAGAAAACAAGCCTCTTTATTTCTTGTTTGTTCTGTTGTTGAATATTTCCTTATTTGCCATATCAGTGACAGAAAGAGGCAGAAAGAGGGCGTCATTGGAAAATTTGCTCAAGTGGGTCTGTAGGTTTGCCCTCACCCTGCTAAGATCAAGGAAGCATAAAATCATTTATTTTGTGGAGGACTTTCATACTGTTTCTGCTCAAAAAAAAAAAATCTGAAATTTGTAGAACAGAGAAACATACAGTTTATTTTGTTAAGAACACCCTTTTCCTCATAGAAAAAAAAAAGCCTTATTACACAGGAGGGCCATGTAGCATAGATGTAATAAATGTGAACCTGTTATGGTGAGAATCTCCCGGTGAGTCAGGACAGGAGAGCGATTAGTGCCCCAAATGAGGGACTCTGGTCCTTACCTTTGCATGCTTATCATCGTGTCTGGTAACTCTGTGCGGGCTGTGTGTTTGTCCCCTGATCGCTCCCATAACATACACTCGGGGGCAGACATAATGCATATGTACTGCAATAACAGTCAGACACAGTACAGAGAGAGACCACACACAGATAAGACACTAAACAGACACGGCTCACAACAGTTGTTCCTGATTTTCATTTGTGTTACGGCTGTTGTATATGCAGTCTCCACTTTAACATCTTCCTAATTTTACAGAAGAGCTAAACAACTGTATGAGTGAATAACTAGCTGTATAATGGGGCTCCAGCAAACAACTCAAGGGCGCTTGCTGGCTCCAGGGACTAGTTTAATGTTTTGTGTATATTACTGTCATTTAAAGTGAATTAACCTCATGAACTTAAGTAAATCAACACTGTACTGTAGTACACTCTGAACCAAGTATCTGTGTGCTTTCTACAATCTAAAAATCTCTTGGGTTCTTCAGTCTAATATATATTCCACTCTTAGTGCTATATAGTTGTCCAAAGCATGGGTTTGGTTTTCTAGAGCTATACTTAAAATGTTGTTTTTATATAATTCCTCAGCCAAAGTAGCCAGGAGAACATTGCAAGATTTAAGTGTGTCTGAAACTGGCTGTAGTTCTAAAAAACAAAAACCACAACCACTGAGGTTTTTCATACATAGTAAAAAATGTTAGGCCTACTTTTAGAAAAAATCATGGCTGTTTTTAGACACTGCAGTTACATTAAGTAAACATTTAGTTGGCCAAATACCAAAATTCATCCCGTATCCCAAGTGGGAAACAGGGTACATTGGTGACATGTGGACGTACAACAAACAAATGGGATATTTTACACGGCCCTGAGGTTTACTGATAAAGGTGTCAAAGTCCATATACAAACGAAAAGCACCAACAAGATTATGCCGACGGTGATTATATCCAAAATTTACGTGGATAACAAAACATACTTTTTGATTTGAATATGCATTTTTCGGCAACAGGCTTTCAATACTGCTCTTCAAGATAAATGACAACCGACTACACGCTAAGAAACACTACAGGACTCAGCTGCTTCGACATCGTAATTGCTGTTGCAAATGCGTGCGTGCGTGCGTGTGTGTGTGTGTGTGTGTGTGGGGTTAAATGGAAAAAAAATAACTGAATCAAGGTTTTCAAAAGTATTTTTCTCCTTTTAGTAATTTGTTAAATGCGATATTTATTGGTCAATATTAAGGAAGTCGTGGTGTATAAGTGAAAAATAAAAACTACCGATGAGGTTTTTAAAATAAGGAATATTTTAAAATAAAAACAAGCTATGTAGAATATCATTTGTAGTGAGTACGTTCGACTTGTAAATAAAAAAAATACATACAAAATTTTTAAAATAAACCGAATACATTTACACACACCGTGTTGTGTTTTACGCTTAGGCAATACATTTAAAGCAATTAAAAGATACACTTGTAACAAATATATGTATTTGTAAAAGCTCAAACATGAAGTTACGATGTCCGGCCAAAACCAAATTCAGGGATTCTCTTGCGTTATAAATATAGCTGTCATCAATCTTCTCATGTGAAACTGGTCTCTAACAAACAAATATAAAAAATAATAATAACAGTATATCTTTCTACTCACCACAACAGAACCAGACGATGAGGCGATGAAAACTCTAATTACCATCCTACAGAATAATCCTGGAGGCAGAGGTAGGTAAGATCTTTGCTCAATTGTTCCTTTTCCTTTTGAGTTTGTCACTGTCTTCTAAAGATTACGGACTGACCCTTCGACAAATACGTATTTAAATGAAAGCAACGCGCATCCCACGATTTATATTATTATGGTAGCTCTGCCGCCGCATTCGTGGTCTTCACTCCCCCAAACGGCACACAGGGGTCTAACACCGCTGCTCTCCCGTGTATGTAATAGGAGAACAGAATGGATACTTCTGGGATATGTAGTGTGTCACCATGAAACTTTCGTTTAAATAACTAAACTTTCAGGTTTAAATACACAGTTACTTTCTGAGATTAATTACTGAAAGCCTGATTATTTCTTTAATATTTCCCGGTTTGGTACTTTAGTTTTCGGAATAGTCAGAATTATATGTTCTGTTTGTGATGCAGCAGCAGAATTTTTGTTGACTTGACGTCATTGGCCAGTATTGTGCGATTATAGAAATACATTTTTATCATAACGCGGTTTCTCAGGTCTGAATGACTGATTGATTTAAGATATATGCTTTTAAACCTGATAGCAAATTACATAGCGCTAAGAAACGTTACAGAATTTTTGTAGTTATTATACCGGTTCTGCGAATTTTAAAAGATGCGGGTAGGGACAATATAAAAACCCTCCGAGAATTTTCGTTAGTAGTTTGTTAATAAACTGCAAATGTACTACTAGTACTGAAATATTATCCTGCATATTTACAATAATGTTAATTCATAATTACCTTTGAGTGGTAGTAGATATTGGTGTTCCTTTGCTCCTGTAATGACAGTTACATAGTATATTGTTGTTACAGATAATCGTTCATTAAAAAATAAATAAATAAAAATAAAATCCGGTAAAGAGTAACTATTGTAACCGAAATCCAGTCGTTTTCTTCCTAACGAAGTAATACTGTACTAGGTGCAATGGAGATAACAGTATGAAGACCAACCGCTAGTTAGTGCTGTACCACGTCGTGCTTTTGGACTGGATGCCTAAAGATGTCTAATAACTATTAGAATCCTACGGAATACCATATGATGAAGGTCGTAGATTTTGGATATGCACAGTGGGGATATATGCCTGCCAGTATTGTGACATTACCGAATTGTACCTTGTGTTTTAGGGGGTGTGAAGTTGAGGGCTCATTTGGTCCCCGATGCATATGATAAGGGATTTATTAAAGAACCCCTTTTAGTAACAACTGAAATTGTCCATCAATGACCCGGAGCGTTCTTACTTCATAAATTATAGAACACTCAAATTTTTTAATTTTCCAAACGCTTATTCCTTAGGTGTAGAGTTGGGGGAACACGCTCTCAAATGTTTGGAGAGGATCGAATGCCATAAGCAGTGCAGTTTCCTCCTCCCAAATTTGAAACGAAGCCTACGATGCTGGTGTATTCTGATCAGGGTGGTCAAGAAAGGTTGCTGTTTTGAAGAAAAAACTGCAGTTCAAGTATATGGCTCATTCAACGAACTATTAAATACAACACTTTGGCTACAATTTACTTGGCTCGCATCTGCTCCTGCCTTTAACTAAGGTAGGCTTGGAATGGTTAATGGAGAACTGAAGGGGTTGCCATGGTAGCGCGTCACTAAGAAGCACAGGACAAGGCGTAGCTTAGGAAACACGATTTAGCTCGGTGCTGTATACTGGCTACTACGCTAGTTAGCTAGCTGGCTAAATATATACCATATCTGAGGGGCAATATCGGCATCGTTAACTGAGAACACAGCGCACAGCGATCGTCACCAGCAGGCCATTGCGAGATAAAACACAGGAAAATGTATCTTATAAAGCTAGCTACAGTTAACATTCCCTGCGAATGCCCGTGAAATGGAAGTTGTGGAAACAGACAATAGCTAAAGGTTGGTTTGGAAATATGACAAGAACAAATGTTTGGCCATCTGGTTATACATATGTCATTCGGAAAAATATGGATAAATATTCGGAAAAATATACCCAGGCGAACTTCTTTACATTTTAATACTTACCCGATAAATATTGTTAATTACATTTTAAGCGTAAACGTTGCACGTTATGTTATCAACAAGCTAAGTGTTAAAGATGGGCTTTAAAGTTAGTTTTATGTAATACGGATGGCACAGTTTGTGATTGTATTTTGTAATTTGCCTCCATGGTTACCTAGCTAGTTTAGCAGCAAAAGATCTGTAATTTGTTCCTTGGTAAGATGTTGACTTTGTTGTGATAAGAATTCAGGCCGTGGGGGTCTCCGTGACTGAAAGCGTCCGTACGTTGGTATTGCAGACTTTTACCGATCACCTTGAAATGACTCGATATTTTGCCGGATATTTGTTTTTGCACCACAGCAGATTAACGGGAACAGTGTTGCTACCTAATTAGAATTGGCTTTCCTTCTTCTGGCTGATGAGCCGTCATTATCAGATGTGTGTCGTTCTCTATTTTGATGTTGATGCTGTGAGCTTTTACATCCAATTAGACAAACAGTAAATTCAAAGCCTGCTGCTTTTAAATAGAAGTTACCGTTAATTCAGTTTGTATGTCTGCATATGATGACAAAAGTGGAATACTTAAGCTTTGGCGCGAAGTTTATCCCAAACGGCTGACAATGAAAGGCACTGTCAAAACGCTTATATTCGTTCTATGTAGAACCACTTAGCTATGCACTGATGTCGTTTAATTTTTATTAGGTTACAGTAAGCCATAAATCTGAATTTAATATGTGGCTGGCTAATACAAGTAGTTTTTTGTAATTTCAAGCTTTAAGGTTTAGGTGTAGGACTTATGTTAGTCTTGCGTTCCTACTGGGTTCCTCAAGGTGCTCAGGTCTTTTACCAGGGTCCTGAGACATGCAGTTGATGAGAATCAAAAACATTTTGAGGACAAGGTAGTAACGCATCAAGCTACTTAGCATGACGTTTTATTTGTACAATAAAAGGAGACAGAAGAATTAACCATATAAAGGCATTCCCCTGCATTTTTTGCTTGTTGAATAAAATGAATTGTATCAGTATTGTAAAGTACAGAATTGGATAACACATTTTCCCCCTGATGTACAGATTTATCACCTGGATCATACTGTGGTTAGGAGCCATACCCAGACAGAATGCAGCAGTCCAGTGAGGACAACATAGACATAGACCGGAGTCAGCGGTCCAGTGGGAGCCTGACTCAAGAGTCAGAAGCCTCCTCCAGAACCCAGGCCGGCAAGATGAGGGGGCGGAACAGGAGGGCGAGTCCTTCAAGCAGCCAGGCTCGAACCGGGACACAGGAAGCTAACCATGAATACGTGTCCGACAGAGAAAGGAACAGTGACTCCTACTACTCAGATGACTATGAGAACGGCTCGGCCTCAGGCCGCTCATTGTCAGCCAGCTCCCGCTCTCTTTCCCCTGTCCCACAGAACCGGGGTCGTGCCAAACGGATCTCTAGCAGTCCAATCTTTAAACCAGGTATTTATTAATCCCTCCAGAGCCACTGTTTTAGTGGGTGCGTATTAAGTCTTCTTACACGACCTTTTGTTGGGCTCCTTAAAAGTATATCTTGCATTAACAATGACCACCACACAAGACCTCAGTTGACACGTTAAAATCCATGATAATAATGTTTAATCAGAGCAACATCATTGCCAGAAGTGCATTTTTGTGTATGCCTATGGGGAAAACGGTTTGCCAGAACTGAAACAAAAGGTAACATGACCAGCAGTTGGTATTCAAGTTTAGTGGAAGCCTGTGTTGTTTTCATTATGTGTTATGGCGAATCACTTTTAATGTAAATATTAAGGTAACTATTACAGCTGTAGATTTATGAGGCATATGTCTTCCCTGGCATACCTGTGACTACGCCACTGTTTCAGAGAAGGCACACAGCATCTTATTTGCAGGTGACTGGTAGCTAGAAATGTGCTTTATTTAACTGCCCATAGATGGCAATCTTGAACATGCTTTCTCACCGGCTGGAGAGGGTGACAGTTGTGGGGTTTTTTTTTTTGCGAATCACAGTGGCACTGCAGATGACAACACGATGCTTCTCTCATTTGTTGTAGAGGTTGCTGTGCTGCAGCTAGTTTAGAAGCCTCCTCTAACAGACTGTAGTGCAGCACTGTAGCTCAAGGCTGCATCTTCCAAAGCTTATGTAACCACTGTAAGAATGACAGTGATGGTCATATGATTGTTTTGTTTTCCACCTCTAGAAAAATGTAAAGCTGTCAGTTTCTGCCTTCTGCTACTACATACACAAACAATTTAACAGAATTATGCATTGTTATTGAAGCGATTAATTATGTTGCTAAGGCAACATTTGTATCTAAATCATTGTACAAATTTATTTTGTTTGAACTGTAGGGTATTTTTACTGCAGTATTTTTGGTTATGTACCTTCCTCAAAGTTTTAGCATTAGGATTTAACCTGGGACTTGGTCTGTCTTCAGGTCACAACTCTGTAACAATGCAACTTGTTTGTAACACAGCAGTATTAACATGGAGTATATAACGTCCAGTCAAAACATTGTCTCATATGACCTCTTTATGCTGCCAACACTGCAGCTATGCGGCAAGGCATTGATTCATTAAGGCGTGTGAAGGTTTTCCACAGGGATGCTGGGCTATGTAGACAGCAGAGCTTTTTGTAGAGAATCAGGGGTCCTCAGTCTAGAGCAATGAGTTCTCCCAATTGTTCCCAAGAGAACATTTCCCACACAAGGATACTACCACCACCTGCCAATTTCGGCCACACCACTATGTTGGGGTAATACCTTTTGGCCATTCTATGCCCCTCTATTGACCATCCAACACTGCTGGATACATGACTCACCAGAAAAGGTGTCCCTATTCCAATCATTGATGGTCCCATGCTGTTCAGAGAGAAAGTTGTGTAATTTGTGATATGTACCCATATGTATGGGTACCTTGCCTAGACAGATGCTGTAAAGACCCATGCATAGTGTTTAGACTGGTGTATTTGTGAGTCTGTTCTACCAAGGTGCAACATAGAGTCAGAATGAGATTTTTTGTAATGTGCACAGTAAAACAAGCAGTTGTACTGTACAATGGAATTCTTACTCTGAGTCCCGAGGAACCAGTATACACAATAAAATAGGAGTTCAAAAAGTGAGAAAAGAAAATACACATTTACATTACACATGTACAGTATATACAGTGCCTTGCAAAAGTATTCATTGAAATTTTCCATATTTTGTCATACAACCACAAAACTAAATGTATTTTATTGGGATTTTTGTAATGTTTGAGCCAAGCAGGCAAGAGGCCGATTGTGCAAAAAGGGAGGCTTTAATACAGGATAAAACAGGGTATAAACAAAGGGCTAAACAGGTCACAAAGGTTTGACTACAGGGAACACAAAGAACTAGATCCAAACTATAAAGAACAGGGGAACAACACTAGGCTCTTACAATGAGAACACAACTAGTTTCCAATAGCACAACTACTTTACACAATCACACCTACAACAACCAGCAAAGGACTAACAAAAGCAGGGAGGTAAATAAAGGCACACTAACAGGTTGAACGACAAGGCCGGCAACTGTTAAAGAAACAGGCGGGAAAGGACAGGAGGAAGGGCGACATCTAGGGGACAGAGGGAACATGACAGGCAGGGATGTGACAGTACTCCCCCACCCCATCCCCCTCATGAGGCCGTACAGGAGACAAGCCCAGGGAGAAGGGGAACAGAAAGACAGCAAAAAGGAAAGTTAAGCCGGGGACAGAGGCAAACCAAGGGACAGAGAACCACGAGACAGACAAGCAGTGAACAGAGATGACAAAACTTGAAGCTGGCCAAGGGCATGGGTGATGACGAGGAGAGGTGAAGCCGGGGAAGGAAGGCCAGACGACAATGACGACCGGGGGAGACCATTAGGCAGGACTGGACCAGGAACATGGGGAAACCAGGTGGAGACAGGAGACCAGGACCTAGAGGAGAAGACAAACCAGGGACAAAAACAGGCAATGGGGCAGGAGGTGGAGATGGACCTACAGGGGGACGAACAGGCACGAGTGGATGAGGGACAGGAGGCAGAGGGGAACAAGAGGGAGGCTAAGGGGTGCAGGAGGAAGGTGGCAGAACCAGTGGAGTTGCTAGGGGCAGAGAACAGGAGTTAGGCAGAAGACCAGAGATAGGAAGTGCAGGGGGAACCGCGGAACGCGCAGACACGTCCGCACAGGGAGACAGGACCGGCGAACCCGCAACTTGAGCCGGCAACTCGGGAAATGAGCAGATGTGCTCGTGAAGGGAAACGGGACCAGCAAGGACAGGACCCGAGTTGGTGACTTGGGAGACAGGACCAGCAACTCAACCACAGCAGAAAACACTGACCCATGCCATGCCTGACCTGTGCCTTCTGTACCTGCACGGGGGATCTCTAGGGTGCTCCTTGAGCACCAGGGACCATTACCCAAGCAGATGTTCTCAGTTACATACTCAGAAACGTCAGGGGAGTACAGGTGAACCTCTCCTAGGCTCAGTGGCAACCTCCCCACTATGGAGGACCTCCTGAGACCAACTGCCCCTTGTCTTAACCCAACTGGACTATCCTGGGCCTTCATTAGGCCATCAGTGGAGGTCTGGGTTTCTTTTGGGTAGCTGGTGCTGGCCAGGGTCTGCTCAAGACACAAGACCAGACTGGGCCACATCAGGGCCCAGGGCACCACTCTGAGAGGTTGGCGCCTTAATTGAGGGGACAGGCACAGTCAGGGGAAGCTTAACTGGGGACACAGGCACTGGCAAGGGCTAAAGGAACAGGGGCAGGTGGACCAGGATTCTGGTTAATCTGGGAGTCTAGGACTGTGGGGCAAGGCTGGACCACATCCAGCAACACAGGGGACAGAACCAGCGAGGACGGGACCTGAGCCGGCAACACAGAGGTCTGAAAAACACCATCCACCTGAAGCAGGGAGGCCTGGAGACCTGAGAAGTCAATGAGGGACCCTTCAGGTCCTTGGGAGTGGTTCAGGTTCTCCAGGGACCCTGAAGACCAGACAGCCACAGGGATCCTTGGACTGACTGGGGCATGCGCTAGCCTCCTTGAGTCAGTCTGGGTCTGTGCAGGGCTTTCCGTGCTGGTTGGGGCCATTCTAGGACGCATGGAGCCAGCCAGCATGGACCTTTTGCAGGTCTGCACGGCCAGGTGGAGTGGCAAGTAGGGCAGGGGCTAAGGACCAGGAAAACTATTAGGGAGTGGGGTGACAGGCACACAGAGGGAACCAGGGACATAGGAGCAGGCAGATCAGGGGTCAGTCTGGACTGATTGGGAACAGGAAGCCAGCCAACAGGGAGTCTGGGTTGTGGAGCTGACCAGGCGGGGACCCTGGGGTGTCTGGGTACTGACATTGACCCAACACACAGCTCCACACATGACAGTCTGGGTACTGCACTGGACCAAGGTAACAAGAGATGTTTGAGTGGCAACAGCAGCAGAGGTCACTAGTTCCATCTGGGGCGCTGCATCAGCACACAGGCGAATACTGGACAGCAACATCTACTGTGCTCCTCTCATCATTGCTCTCAGCCTCTATTAGCCACACAGGAGAATCCGCATAGGTGAAAACCCTACAGGCTCTAGGCTGGCAGTTCCCAAGCTCAGTGTCTCTGAGGATCTCTGGGTTTGATCACAGATTACAAAATCATAGAGGGCATCATTAGACACCTGAAGTGATGCCTTAAAACCTTGTCCAGACGGTTGTTGGGCTTTGGCCCGTGCAGCAGCTTCCCCTGTGAGCCGCTGCACAGCAAAGCTGACCTGGGCCTTTTCATCAGGGAACTCAGAAGGGTGTTGACCAAAAGAAATATACAAATCCAAAAGGGATACAACTTTGCTGGGGAGCCATCAAAACTAAAAGAAACTGAAGGCTTACGAGCCCGCCCTATCGCTCGACCTCTCGGCATGGCCGGTTGTTCTGTAACGTTTGAGCCAAGCAGGCAAGGCCGAATGTGCGAAAAGAGAGGCTTTAATACAGGATAAAACGGGGTATAAACAAAGGGCTAAACAGGGCACAAAGGTTTGACTACAGGGAACACAAAGAACTAAATCCAAACTATAAAGAACATTAAGCTCTTACAATGAGAACATACTAGTTCACTACAGCAGCAAGATTACATCTACATACAAAAGGCCAAGGACTAACAAAAGCAGGGAGGTAAATAAAGGCACACTAACAGGTTGAACGACTCAAGGCTGGCAACTGATAACAAAGAAACAGGCAGGAAAGGACAGGAGGAAGAGCGACATCTAGGGGACAGAGGGAACATGACAGGCAGGGATGTGACAGTAGTCACCAATGGATCAAAGAAGAACGGAGGAAGAGACGGGCAAGATTACATCTACATACAAAAGGCCAAGGACTAACAAAAGCAGGGAGGTAAATAAAGGAACACTAACAGATTGAACAACACAAGGCTGACAACTAGGGGTCCACATCGGTTCGATATTTATCGACTATATCGATGCTTCCTAGCCGATACGGGAATCGGTACAAATCT
>JABJVR010000034.1:8183158-8207716 GCA_025773905.1 Chitala chitala
AAATATTACATTAAAAAGCATTTTAATGTTTAAGATAATTGTATTTACAGGATTCAGACACCTCACAATATTTTACAAAGCTGTGCGAAATGTATATCTTTTATTGATATGCGTATCGTTGATACGTATCGTGTATCGACTGAGTATATCGATGATATGTATCGTATCGCTTTGATCTACCGATATAGAGCCCTACTGGCAACTGATAACGAAGAAACAGGCAGGAAAGGACAGGAGGAAGGGCGACATCTAGGGGACACAGGGAACAGGCAGAGATGACCAACACAAAGTGGCACATAATTGTGAAGTGGAAGGAAAATTATAAACGGTTTTCAAAATTTTTTACAAATATCTGAAAAGTGTGGTGTGCATTTCTGAGTCAGTACTTTGTATAGAACCACCTTTTGCTGCTTTTTTTTACAAATAATTATTTCTAAAAAAAAAAAAAAATTTAAACCATTTATCATTTTCCTTCCAACAATTTTGTGTTGGTCTATCACATAAAATCCAAACAAAATATATTTACATTTGTGATTGTAACATGTCAAAATGTTGAAAATTTCAAGGGGTATAAATACTTTTTTTTCAAGGCACTGTAATACATGAAATGCACATTATTTCACCATGAAAAGACAAAAAATAGCAGCAGAATGTGCATTTCAGGATGTATGTGTGCAAATGAGATGCAAGTGTGTGTGGTCTCATAATGTCTGAGAAAGTCATTCATTAGTCTAATTGCTCGTGGGTAGAAACTGATGGTTAGACTTTTTGTCCTGGATTTCACACTCCTGTAGCTTTTTCCAAATGGCAGAAGTGTGAAGTGCAGTTTCCTTAGTTATGCACATTTAGGTTCACATAGTGGTGTGTGGGTGATTTAGTCACCTGTATAACAATCTTGGAAACAGCCAGAGGGTGATGCCACTGCTGTCACTGAATCATGTCACTGAAAACCAAATTGGCACAGTACAGTACAACCTTGCTTTGTGGTGTTTCACCAAGATGGTGCTTTTCAATTCATCGTTTTTCATTGATTTGAAACCTCACACTCAGTTCTATCAGCTGGCCTTAAGAAAGGTGCCGGACATGTATTACCATTAATTATACTTTTCAATGTTTTTATAAGCCTAGAGTGAGCACTCAATAAATTTTAGTGCAAATATGTTTTTAGGCTTATTTACACAGTGATAAGTGAAAAAGAAGTCTTTGTTTTAAGATGGTTTCCGCATTATGGGGGTTGTCTGATCCCCAACCAGAGGTCATGTGTAAGCAGCAGTCAACAGTAACACTACTGTATTACTGTGCTCTCGTGAGGCCTCATTGCTAAGGCTAACTCATGACCACTTCTTAGTACACATCCACATTACTGCCTGCATTGTTTGTCTAAATATAAATAAGTAATTCATGATTAATAATGGATGGATTCAATGTATTTAAACTTTTGCAGTTTCAGTTTGTAAATTAAGTGTTGGACAAGATAACTCTCTTTGTGGAAAGTGTTTTTGTGTACAGAAAATATAAACATAACATGCCATTGCCTACAAGTGTTTAATGCAATGTACATTACATGAATATGTCATTTTGTCGAATGTTTCACTCAGTATAACAACGTGTCAAATGCATTCAAGTAATTAGATATACGATTTGACACTGCAGTAATGGAACAGATTACTATCTGACAGTGTGAAATGAGGTCTAGCCTGATTAATGAAATACAGGTTGGCTGCACGTGATTATTTTTCCTGTTGCGTTCAGATGATACTGATCCTGTCTTTCCCTTTCACTCCTGTTTGTCTATCCATTTCTCCTTCCTTTCTGGTGTGTTTTTTTCCTGCCTTAATATCTGTAGGTTTACGAAAGGGGGGATCTAGAAACCTGCGCCCAGGAGCACCTGTACAGCGGGGTGGGGGCCGTTCACAGAGCCTGAACAAAGACCCCAGCCCCAAGGACCTGGACTTGGTGACTAAACGCATGTTGTCTGCTCGGCTGCTGAAGATCAACGAGCTGAAGAACGAGCTGTCAGAGACGCAGCTACGGCTGCAGCAGGTGCAACAGGAGAACAAGGTGCTGCGGCAGCTGCAGCTCCGGCAGGAGAGGGCACTGCAGCGTTTTGAGGACACTGAGAGCGAGATCGCCCAGCTCCTGTCGCGGCACAGCAGCGAGGTGCATGCACTGCGTGAGCGCCTGCGCCGCAGCCAGGAACGAGAACGTGCCACTGAGAGGAGCCAGCGGGAAGCACAGGAGGAGCTGAGCCGGTGCCGGGCATCTCTGCAGAAACTGCGCCGACTTGCCGAGGAGCGCCACCTAGGCGAGAGGGAGGAGCTAGCGCGCAAGCTGGAACAGGCTGAGGGGCGCCTGACCGACAGTGACCGAAGGGTCAAGGTAGGACATCTCCACCCTGCCCCAAAACAAGTCCCACATCGTAGCAACGTTGCATCCAAATCGTCAGAAACTCAGATATAGCAGCCAATGGGCTGTCAAAGAGACCCGCTCGCTCTGTGGTGGTGTCTGCATGTTTACCGCCATGTCATTAGCTGCTCTGGAAAGAGGAAGGTATTCCACCCCCTTAAGAGTAGATGTTTGGGAAACACTTGAGAGTTCACCTGGGACACGGTTTCTGTGTGTGTTTGATTAAAAAAAAAAAAAAAAAAAAAAACTTATGTGTCCAGCTTGCATCTGTTAAATAAACTGTAAAACACACACAGAGTGTATGTTTATGATAATGATGGACATCCTTGGGTGTATTAAATACCATTCTGTTAAGTGTGGCCAGGCCTTTCAGGAGTAACCAAGACATTCTCAAAGCTGCTCCTTCATGATAACGTGATGTTAGCCTCTGGAGGGGTTTACTTCATCCATGCCAAGTTTGGGTCTCCACAGTTACGGGGATGTGGGGGGGGGGGTGTGGCCTCTGTGCAACAGCCAGGGCGACTGCAAGATGTGATGACTTGCTCGTATTCCCCGGACACAGCGCCAGGTTGCTATGAGTACACAGGCGTTACAGAGAAATGTGATAAACAGTCTGCTTTGAGCTTTCCCTCCGTCTGCTCACTTATTTTGGGCACGGAAAACGTTTGTTTTTTCATTGTGCAGCCGACATCATGTTTTGTTTTCAGTGACCTACTTTGTGTTTATGCAGCATTGCTGTCAGCTTTTTGTTGATATACTCTTGTTCTCCTTTTGACTGTCTTTTTATTGTTTTGCTCGAACGTAATAAACGTTCTCAAGTCAGGTTCCTCCGGAGCATGGAGGTATGTTAGAGACTGCTTGGCGAGGTTGAGGATTTCGTATGGCCCTTAATTTTCCGGTCAATTGTTTCATCTGATCTTTCCATTTTGGGGCTGTAGCCTTTTATGTTTCCAGGGTCTGGCTATGTGTGGAAGAGTTTTTTGGTTCATGGAAATATAGTGGTGTCTTTTTACAGGTAGTTTTAGTGGTAATCAATCTGTCTGTTCCTATCAGTGTGTTTTGCATCCATGATTATGGTTTAGGGGGTGGGCTGAACTCTCTGTGTATGTGTGTCTGTGTCTATCTATCTGTAGGACCTAGAGAGAAGTCTTGAGCTCAGCAGCAGCAGCTTCCAGAGGCAGCTGACAGCAGAGCGCAAGAAGACCCACGAGGTTCAGGAGGAGCTCAAGGCCCTCAGGGAGGAGCTAGAGCGACTGAACCAGAAACTCAAGGTGCAAACCCCACACACTCCACCTCTACATGCTCAGTATTAAAGGCATTCTCAAAAGCCACACCTGTGTGCATCACACTGTCGCAGATACATCTGAAATTTTGTCAGATTGGTATAACTCTTGTATGGCTGTGTATTGGTTGGGTGACAAGCTTGGCCTTGTTGCTTTTCCTCTAACTTTGACCACAAGAATGTGTTTTTTTATTTTTTTCCCTTCTCACTGGCTTTTCTTTCATGCAGATTGTTCAGTGCAGTATCTGCTTGTACAGACCGAACTAAAGCACTTCTGCATCACGTGTTTCACACTTTTTCAGGAAAAAGAGAGGGAACTGGACACGAGGAACATCTACGCCAACCGAATGCTGAAAGCTGGAAATAGAAAAGACACAGAGAAGAAGGGTAACCCCACACCACATGTTCACGTCGAGAAGGGCCCTTGTCAGGCTGCACTCCCACTGAGTGCCAGTTGTTTCAGTTCCAGGTCATTAATGACAGTGTGCTGGTTTTAAGTCCACATTTTAGCAGACAGTGAATTGCATAAAAAGCGTGGTCAGGTAGACACTTCCTTGTATCATTATTGTCACAGGACTCTGAGAGTTGGCATAACAATGGTAGTGACCAGGCTGTTAGCCTGGACTTCAGACCTTTGGAGAGGAAGAGTTCTCCTACAGGACAAAAGAGCCAGCTTCCTTCATTGATGGACAGGCAGAAGAAAAAGACTCAGTGTCATTCTGTCTTTGTGGCAATGCAGGAACCTAGTGGTTCCTTCAGACATCAGGCTCATTTCAGTTATAGAAACATAACACAGATAGCCTTTGTTCTCTGAAATGGGCTATTTCTGTGGTTGTCATTACATCTTTATATGCACCCCACGACTGAAAAATCTCAGTGTAGGGTAACAAGGATCCTGGTAGCCCGACGTATGAAAAAGTCAAGAATTACATCACACCTCGCATCTTGCACTGATTAGCTGGTTGAGCAATTTTTATATGGAGCTTAAACAGCATGTTCATAGTGACAACTTAACTAAGCAGTAGGACTATGGGCCTTTGCCAGGTTCCCCCAAGAGCTCCACCAAAGGTGTGCAAACAGAGGACGGGATGCTTTCTGTGGAGTTTCCTACCCCACTGCCTGCCATCACTGACGGTCACGTGCGCACTTGGAGCAATGGCTACGTCTCACTGAAGGCAAGCATCTGTTGGAATGTCAGAGTAATTTTCATGGTCTCCATCTGCATTGTGGGTAATATGAAACTGTGAGTGCACTCGTCTTAGACTTGTACAGCTGCTGTTTCTTTGCAGCTGGGATGTGCGGTTTCACACTGCATCAAACACATAATGCTCAGTATTCACAATGAATCACCTCATGAGCAATAAAAAAATAAGGAAATTAGTGTGGAAATCTTAATATTTAAACCCAACCCTACTACACTTCAGCAGTCCAGGTGAAAGGCATTGTATTAAAAAACATACGAATATGATATAAAGTTTGTAACTGGTTAAAATGGCATTTCAACCTCTTGAGGTGTGTGTGCATATCATTATACATTGGAACCTCAGTTCATGAACATAACTGGTTCCTGAAGGCGGTTCATAATCTGAAAAGTTTGTGAACTGAAACAATTTTTCCCATAGGAATCAATGTAAAATAGATTAATCCATTCCTGGACCCCAGGAAAACCATTAAATCTAAAACAAAAAATGATAAACACAATAGTAAACAGATAAAATATAGACGAATATAATAAATATAAATTTAATTTAATGTTACGTTACCTGTACAGAGGAGAGCTGATGGAGTAAATCGCTTTGCTTTGTCATATTTGCCTCAGAAACACTGTCACCAGCTAACATTTTCTCGTTTATCCAAATGAACAGCAATTTCTCCACTTCTTCAAGCATCTGTGATCTTTGTTTAGTAATAACGTTCACCCCTCTTGCTACATTGGCTAACTTGATCTTCTCTTTGCTTTTTAGAATAGTAGAGATCGTTGATTTTGCCAGACCAAACTGATAAGCCAGATCAATGGCATGAACATCATTTTCATGTTTAGCAATGATTTCTTTCTTCATCTCTACTGCAATTCTGGTCATTTTTCTTTTTCCTTTGTTATCACTATCCTTCTTTGGTCCCATGGTGTCTTATTTCATAGTTTATAACGAAGTTGAACATAAAACACAATGAAATTCAAAAGAACACAAGCCGAATTCGAACGAAGATGTGCACTGTGACAGCTAAACAGCAGCTGACGCGTGCGACCGTCGTTGCCGACTCATGTGGTTCGTGAACCGAGACGCAGTACGACAACTGAGGCATTTTTGGGTGGAAATATAGTTAGCGAACCGAAAAGTTCGTGAAGGGAGGCGTTCATAAACTGAGGTTCCACTTTATTTCAAGTCCATTGAGTGATAAAATGTGTAGGACCATAACTGTGTGTAAACAGTAATTTGTCAGCATTTATGAAATTTTAAAAGGCTGTTACACAGTGCTGTGACTCAGTATAGTGGAAGTGTGAGATGGAGCTGCTTGTTGCGGGAAGTAACAAGGCTGTTTTTTATGGTCCAGCAGGAGGCGCCAGAGGTGGAGTGGCGGCCGAGAGCACAGGAGGACTCTCATCAAATAGAGAGGGAGGACGAAGAACAACAAAAGCAGGAGGCAAAAAAGACCACAAAGCTACGTGAAAGTGAGCAGTGCGGTGGCACGTCATCAGGTACGCTTAGGTGATACACTCAGGTACAGGTTTTCTTACAGATGGTCCTGTATTCAGATAGGCTCTGGTACGTGCACGTGTAGAGACGCTGACGTATCATTCTGGTACAGGTGTATGAACAGGCACCCCACTACCTGGGTACGGGTGTTTTCACTCCTTTCACTACTATGTTTTTAAATTGTTGTTATTATTATTATGTCACCATCACCTCTGAACAGGTTCTACGATGTCCACGGGACTGGTATTGTCCATTTAGGGAATTTCTGCTTGGGTGTGTGCTAGGACGCATTTACTGTCATTGTTATTTTATATTTTGAGCCAGGACGGCTTCCTGAGTCTTTTGAAGCTTGTCACATTAATGTCTGTGCAGTGTTTGATCTATATTGTATAATTCAGAGGATTGTTAACAAGCCTTTCGTTGTACTGTTCACTAAATTCAGCGACAACTTCATGTCATCAGCAATAAGAATGATGAATAAGAAAGGCTGTGCCATGACTTATTTTTATGTATGTTATGCGTTGCTTGTCAGGACGAAGACGAGCTCTGTTGGGGATAAGTAGTACTCCTGAATTCTAACTAGATGTAATGTCATTGTTTGAATTCTACATAGGTCATGGATCTGGTCTGAGTTCTGTGTCCACCTCCCAGAGCGAAGCGCCAGATTCTAGGCTGGACCGTGAGTGTATTTCTGCTCTGACACCTTGTTGGCAGCCTGTAGTAGTCCCATTTTGCAGTCACCCAATATATCATAGCATTAGGTGGACACTGGTTGGGATGTTTCATCATAAAGTGGGCTTATTTCCTTGCACATACATTTTCATTTCTATTTGCCATTGTGAGATACACGTGCCTGAAAATGTGATCTTTTTTTTAAATAGACTGGAAGAGGGAGGAATTTAACTGGAAAAAGCAGGAGGAGGAGAGCAGAAGGAGGCGGGGCTTTAGTTCTTCTCAGGTACAGGAGAAACATTCAGAGGAGAGAAAGGGGCAGGTGCACGAGCCTCCGGACACGCAGGAGGATCGCAGCAGGAAGGAGAAGCTGCTGGCCAAGATGCATGAGATTGACCAGGAGAGCCACAACACAGACACAAATACCTCGCTGTCAGGTGTCACTGAGCACAAGTCGGTCCGCTCCCCACCGAGGCTCTCAGACACCAAGAGCCAGAACGTGTCTATCTTCAGCTTCACAGAGCCAGGAGAGAATCTGCACAATGGGGCACGTGAGCCTTTAAAGAAGGCAGACATCTCAGGTAGGAGAGCAAACCGGACGGCGGACTCCCCTGAGGACCTGTCCTTCGGCAGCTATGCCCCGTCATTCGGACGGCCGGTAGCCAGGGTGGGCTTGGCGGGCCCAAGGGCTGACGAGCTGGAGGAGTGGCACCAGCAGGGTCCAGGAATAGCCCCAGCGTCAGCAAAGGAGCGGAAGCCCAACCTGATGGAGCAGCTCTTCGGCTCCAGCACCAGCGCACCCAGTAAACTGGAAGTGCTGAGCAGCCCCACTGGCAGGAGAGAGCCTACGGGAAATGGGGAGACTGCTCGCCGTGCAGAGAAAACAACCCCTGTGGATGCAAACAGGAGGAGGGATGGCCTGTTGGCACTCGACAGCAGTCAGACATCCCGCTCTAACAGGGGTGCTTCACACGTGGCTGAGAGCCGCCTCGCTGTCAGGGCCATCTCCTCCTTCGATGATGACATTGAAGAAGTTACGCTTTAAACCGTCCTCTACTTCTGTCCGACATATCATTTGAACATAATTACTATTCAGCTTTTTACTTTATCTGTCAACTGATGTTTTCTATCTCGTCATTTACTTTGTGTTAATTATTACACTGCATGCATTCTGTAAATTTGACTGTATACTAAATCTTTTTCTTGTGTTGTACTTTTGAATCAAGTTATGACTATGAAAGTATACCTGAATGTGATATATTCTGCTCCAGTACGTAAACTCGATTCTAGCACTGTTAATGCCATGCCAGACTGTCCTTATACTTTGACAGACATTTCCATTTTGAGATTTGCATCCTTGACATAATTGTGGACAGGGTTTCAGAGGTACTCAGGTGAACTCATGGGTTTGTGTTTGGTTGTGGGGGAGGGACTCTAACCCACTAATCTGTGTAGCAAAACCGAATCACAGTCCAGTAAAGTGAAGCTAAGGGTCTAAGCACCAACCCTAAATCTGTCATTAAACTCCATGAACAGCAAACACTTGGAAAACTCGTGTTATGGTGTGTGCATTTAGAACAGTTCAGTGAGTTTAAAAAAAATACGAAAAGGTTGGAATGCGGACATTTTGTACCACTTTTTTGTAAGTGCAGTACCATGCTATGAACACAGTTATTTGATGACTAAGGACATTTTATACTTTTATACACACCATTGACCTGTAATAGCACTTGCATGTGTACATTCAATATAAAATATAGAAGCTTTTTGAGGAGAAAGTACCAATACAGCTTTGAAGGTTTTATTTTTGTCATAGGTCACTTAGCCAAGAATGGTTTGTTGAGGAAAATGTTTAAATTTTTTTTTTTTTTTTTTTTTTTGCCAAGTTACCAATTTTGTGCGTTGCAGAAGTCACTTGTAAAACGTAGCTTTACATTTATTTGGAGCACTGTGAAATTGTACAAGATTCAATACTTTATTGCAAATTGTAAGTATATTTTTCACAAAAAATTTGAAATTGTTTTATATTTGGATGTAACATTTTATTGGTAAAGTGAGCATACTTTAAACATAATGACTTTGTTAGATACCAGACTGTTGTTTCCCTTTGAATTGTAACTTTATTAAAAAAATGTCATAAAATCTAATTTGATAAAACCATATCATTGCTATAGCATGTTTTCCACTGTACAGTATGAATGGAAGACAAGGTCCTAGCACAAAAGTTATTCTTTCCTAATGGGGCTATGAAAAGAGTCATGATATGGACTTTTTCAAAAACTTTCAGGTGATCAAATGGTCCATTCATGGCTTCAGACAATCCAAAACAGTCAGAAGGCACCCAATGACCATCTAGATAATAAAGATCTTATCCATCTGGATCTCTGGATGTCACCATTCACCGACTGCAGATAGTTATGACCAGTAAGCACTCTTGTAATGTGTTTAGACACATCTTATCTTGGGCCCACTGTCCTTTCTTTGTAAGATTTTAAAGTATTTTCTAGAATGTGCTTTTTTCCATTCTGTAAAAGTTGTCTATATTAAAATGTTACCTGTTTAAGAAATACAAACATTTTAGATATTATGTATATGCCAGGATTCTTTTGTACTTGTGTTCATATGAAGGTTTTTGGTCATTCTAATAAATGTTTATCACAGAATACAGATTTTATCTCTTTCTTAGAAGTAATGTTATACTGACCTTGACCCCTTGACCTCTCATGAGCTCTAGGTCATGCGTTACCTTCCTTTCAGAAAATTCTGCGCCTGGTGTGCCCTTCTATCATATTATGCCAAGCAACACCACTTCTGTCTTCTGTCGTCTTTGACCCATTTCTGTGCATTTCACAGTGTATTTGAATGCATACCCCCTCCCCACACACAGAGACACTCAGACACACTCCTGTTATCCTTAAGTAGGTCATGGGGGATGGGATTTTATCATTAAGAGGATTAAATATGGAGAGAAATGGGGGTCACTCATGGTGGACCATGCTTTGTGTCACTGCATATAGACTTGTACAGATTAATAAACAGACAGGCATGCATTAATGCATTAAAATGTCCTCTACCCTTCTATAAATTGCATACATCATTGGTCACATTTAACCTGCAGAGCAAAAACTGTGAAACTACTTGTGAGATGGTCAGTACATCACAACCAGTAATCAAAGGTAATGTTTTCTTTGTGAATTTGGAATCTAGGAATTAAAAATTAATTAATTAATTAATAAAAAAATTCGTACACAGTAAAAATCGTTGATTTTTTTTTTTTTTACATTTCGATCCAAACTATTAAAAAAAAAGTCAACACGGATAACGTTGCAGTATCTTTTTTTTTTTTTTTTTACTACTTTTTAGTACGGTGTGTAACATTGGTCACAGCATACCTCTTTGGTCCATAACTGTGTGCAGCACACGAAAAAACATGGTTAGTCAGGAGGCTGCCTGAGGCACAAATGGACATGACTCTAGAAACACACAGCTTTTGTGGGTAAAAGACAAATAGTGTGTATTTTCGCTGACCCAGTCAACCGGTTTGACAATCGGGAAGCTATAGATAAGTCTAGTTTATAGGTTACTGTATGTTCCTGAACTGTTGAGGTGTCCGCAGCAAGGACAAATGAAAACGTCCGTCACCAAATGACCGGCGCTAAGGCACAGCGGTTGTGTCTCGTTTTGCAGTATTATTATTATTATTATTATTATTATTATTATTATTATTGTTGTTGTTGTTGTTGTTGTTGTTGTTGTTATAAGCCAAAATCTAGAAAGAAACACATAGAACTGGATATACACTTATAATATGGTAAACCACTGCAGAGATTAAGTACAGATAGTAAGATATATATTGCACAAAAATAAGCGCTGGAGTTTTACAATACACAGTGTTGCATTATTTCATGAATTCTGAGCTGAGCTAGTACTAGTGCTAGAGGAAGAACGACTGTAAAACTAATTTTTAACATTTCAAGATGTTTGTTTCGGCGGTTTTCAGCTGCATAAAACACAGCAGGGCTAATTTTAAGGAAATCAATTTCTGTATGGACGATAGGGACATGTCCCAACCAACATTATGGGGATACCGAACTGTCTCTAGGTTTTTATTATTATTATTATTATTATTATTATTATTAGCGACCTCAAAACCACGTTAGTTTCACATTCCACGTTTCAAAACAAGGTTTTGGGGCTTATTGGGTCCCTACTGTGTTGAAATCAAACCTGCGCCCTTAGCTTATTCACTTATTTCACTGTTTAAATAGTCAAAATACTTGGTTAGTGAAGTTATTGTTACATGGGGAAACGTTTTATTATTTTTGGTTTACTGCGGACCGGCTAAAGAGTAGTCATTGTTGTGACAATAACTATATTTCACCGTATTTAAATGAGGGCACAACAAAAAAGGTTGAGAAATCTAAAAGCGGGGACTTTATCGCAATTTTAAAACATATTTGAGTGAATATATCTCTCGTGATTCAGTTTATTTTACTACAATGGTTCCGCCTCAATTCATCAGAGGTACATTGCACGCATTAACATGAAATTATTATTGGAATATCAACGAAAAATGTATTGGAATAAATTAAAAAAATATTGTGTACAATTCTCTCTCTCTCTCCACACATACACACACTACATTATATATATATATATATATATATATATATATATATAATTTTTTTTAAATAAAAATGTATGTATATTTATTTTTAACTATATTTACTTGTTTAAATATTTCTTTTGGACACATTACACACATTACACATTACAATTTGGAAGGAAATAACTTCCAGAATCTGCTATGCTAGTTCCCTCACTCAATACAAGACAATAGCCTACGTTACCCATACTGCCGCATGGATTGCATCGTTGTCAGATTGAGTTTTGTTTCAGTCTCACAAGCTAGAATGCTAAACCAATAGAAAGCCTATATTTCGCGAACAGAAAGCGCGTAACCAATGATAAAAATCTTTTGAAGTCTGTTTCTAAATTTTAAACCAATGTCTACGTTTATTTTATTTACATATTGGTGGATAAGCCAATCGCCGTTTAGGACAGAAAGTCATATATCATTGAACTGTCCAATGGTCTGTTTGGAGGCAGAGTTAGAGGTCTGCATATTATTAACATGTTATTATTGGAGGTGTTTAGATATTGATCCTGTATTTCGTGTTAGTTACAAAGTCGTGTCTTGGACAACCAGTTACTACAGATCTATTCATATATACTACAAGAATATCGAAGAAAATGCCTAAAAGAAAGGTGAGCTGAGATTTTGTGTATAATCATAGAGCAGTGGACTTTAGTTTTTTCTGGCGAAAATAGCGGTACTCTTTATTGAGAAATATCATGTCAAAGCGTCTAGCAGGTGACAAGGTAAGTTTTTCCTGCAACGGTAAAGGTTTTACGCGGTGTATTTTTTTGGTAATGCTGTAAAGCTCGCAGTTTGCGATTTCGCATTTTTTTTTTTTCCTGCGCGGTAGGCACTTGCCTTTCCCTCCATTATCGACGGTGGAACAAATAGATGTTTTATTAGCCAATGTCTTTACACAGCGAACTGTCGCTGTTGCGTGCGCACTTGCGCTGTTCAAAGTCACCCAGCGGAGATGCGCGCCCGCGTTAACACCTGAAGCGGACGAGTAAAGTGCGTCGCCGCTCCAGGTATGCTTTCGTGCTGTACATCTGCGGTGCTCGCAGCTGTACTTTTCCAGGGGACTGTCTTTTCCTGGGTCGATGGAGGCTCGCCTTCTTTTTTTAAAAAGCCATATTTGAACCGACACCCTTTTCCTCCTCCTCCCTTCATGTCACAGACCCGTATGTAACTAACAAGCGTGTCAAACAGTGGTGGAAAGCCGCGGTTCAACCCGTGGACGGAGTATGAAGGGAGGGGGCTGGGATCAGACAGCCGCCACGGCGCGCAGGACGATGAAGACGGTCTGAGCCACCGGGAGCGCGCACCCTTCTCTTTATTGCTGTGATGCGTAGGCGCAAACCCGCAGTACTGTACACCCGTAATCTGATAGAAACAGCATAGGTACATGGCAAACGTTAATTACATTCCCCACATTCAGACAACCATTTAGTTTTTTTTTCGTCTTGGGAAGAGTGTAAAATTACGCTAAAGGCGGGGGAGGGCAAAGGCGCGTAATGAGGCGGGGGCAAGATTGAAACGATTGTGGATAGAGTGCAGCCATGTTTTACTGAAGTGTACGATGGATAGATGTTATTTGCTTGCGACGTTTTCCGTTTGCGCACGAAACTCAACGGATTGCTTGTTTAATTATCATCGTTTTTTGTCTTTTGTTGTGCCTTCTTAAAGAAAACACGAGTTTGGAACATTATTTTTTTAGGCTCTCCCGAGCTTTACCGCCAGGTAGTCTCTCTCAGGTTTTAATACACCCTTAACAAAGACTCCTCGTTGTCCCGCATGAATAAAAATGCACAATTACAGTACATGTTGAAAATTAGTTTACAAGTATAGGTGGGTGCCAACAATATTTTATATCCGTATAGGATTTTTTAACACACTCAAATATATATTGTGTTTTTCAGTTATTCAATAATTTGCAATGAAGATTGATGCCGCGTGCAGAAACTCTGAACACGAATAAAACAGGTTTGAATTGAATGTTCAAGAATAAATATTTTAAAAATAGCCAGGAAGTAAAAACCTGATCACTGTGCATACGTGCAAGTATGCGTGCCTGTATGTCATTTTACAGAATGCACAAACACAAAACAATGGCTTTGTATGTGCTGTATATAAGGAATGCTTTTGGTAACTCCCTCAAAATTAATTTGGTTAAAAGTACAAGGTGAATACCTGTGGCTTTCTACCAAATGAGCAATTTATTTGCAATACTGAGTATTGGATGTTTGCAAAAATTTATCTTTCTTTTTTTTTCAGAAAATTTCTGTGTACTTCCAGGTCCTGAGCAGAAACTGATAAACACAAACCTACTCATCATTTCCTATTAACAGTATTTCAAACCACTGGAAGTGTCTGGGTGCCTCTGTACATAAGACATCACATCTTTCCAGTCCTATAATGTACAGCTCAAATAGTAGAGATCTGTATTTCTTGTAATATCACAAATCCATTTCTACTGAAATGGTAAATCTCAGAAAAAATAGAACATCAGAGATACAGTACCTTTTATTTTTTGCATGTCATAATTTTAAACCAGGACAGTTTGACTAATGTTTTGTCAGCAGAGAAACAAACCATACAGTCTGATTAAATTTTACCTGGTGTTCTAGTATGGAGTGAATCTTGTTTTATAAAGGACAAAGATTACTACCAAATTAGATGACAGAGGAAGCCAGTTATGTAGTGTATTTTGGGAACAGAGAAGGGCCACCACAGAACATTGCAATACACTGAGTTTGACCCTTTACAACAGTCTGATGTGTATAATAAATGCATGGTTGTGAATGATAAAGCAGTAGGTTCTCTAAACAGGATGCAGTGATGATTTTGGCTGTGACACCTAATAACAGGAAACGCTCCACATATCAAAAGGGAACTGAAGGAACATACACTAAGCCTTGACACCCAGGGAACATACTTTAACAGAAGAGGCAAATACCTTTGTAAAACATGAAGGACGAAAGCAGTACATCTTCAGCAAGTGTTTGCTTCCAGTCCTTCCTATACCTGCTGTGTTAAAGCACAGCCTGTCAGTACAGGCCTTTTTATACTCAGTGCAAAGACAGTTCTGCTGCATGCCACATCTATGTGACCTGTGTACAAGATAATGATCTTCTACCTGTTTTTCAGGGATATTCTTTTGCAGAAAGAGGCATTTTTATATTCATTCTGGGTAACAAAATGTGCAAAGTTTATTTGTGAAACTTTGAGGGGGTGCATGAAGCCACAGAGAGGACTCAGTTGAACACAGCTGTAAACATCACATTCATAGACATTCATAGCCTCTTTCAGAAAGAAAATGAAGAGAAACAGTATGTGAAACAATATGTGGCCTGGTCAAGGAGAAACAGGGACCGTTTGAGCTCTTTGTATGAGATATGAATGTTGCACAGAGGTGTAGGTATGCACCAGCTGATATGTCCTTAGATGTGAGCCACATAAATGGTTGGTTGATAAGCTTGTATCAAAATAAGAAATGAAATTGCTGAAATGTCAAGGACTGCACCTACAAGTTTACAAAATGGAAAAGAAACAGGAAACCGCGAAGTTCTCTTGCTCACCGTGACTGAGCAAACACGTGTGTATGAAACACAAGCAAAACTTGTACGATAGATTGGGCAGCAGTTTGAGATGACTCGCATCTGAGTAGGTCACAGGTTCCTTCAGTACATCTTTGGCTGATGCTGTGAGAGATGTCTGTGACAAAGACAGCAAACATGGATAATTCAGAATCTGTGAGGAACAGAGCAGCTCTTAATGAACAGCAAACCTCTCTCAGGGCAAGCAGCGGTCCTGCCTCCGCTCCAGGCTGGTTATAGTGGCTGCCTGCTGTTAACGTCATTGTGGACTGGCCACGCATGCATTTACAGGGAAGCTAATCGGCAATCCAATGGATTAAACACTGTTGGGTTGCAGTACCGGGGCTAACCTTTAATAAAAATCTTGATCACTATTTTATCACCTTGTACATTACTTGTGGTTGAGTACTTTGAATTTCAGCTTTTATTTTTCATTCTCAGGCTATGGCTTATCATGCCATGGTAGCTGTAATTGGATCACTATTCTGGAAACAACTTGATATTTCTTATTTCAACAGGTTGCTTTAAATATAGCACTGAAGGTCACTGTCTGACTTTACTGTAATTGTTTAATAGCACAGTAACTCATGTATATATTGCTATCATACGGTTAGCATGTTCCATTGATAATGCATTGATTACATTGATAATAATACTGGAGTACAATATTACATTAAATTGTTGTTAGACCATCCACCGGATGATTTTCTTTCTCTGTTTTAGTTAATTTGAACCTCTCTGGCACATCAGTCACTAGACATAAGCAGATGCCAATTAGTTTAGGCTCTTCATTTTCTGTGCCAGTGTCGACACCGGCTGCCAGGACCCCTCCTTGCCTGGCTCTTTATTATTATTATTATTATTATTATTATTATTATTATTATTATTATTAATGTAATGTCACATCTTGAAATGTTGAATAGCTTGTAATTTTAGTCCAATTTAAGTCCTATACAAAGGCCTAAAAATTGTCCGTGTTGTATAGTAAAATCTCTGCTGTTCCAGATATGGTCGTTCGTTGTAATTCAAGTCCTTTCCAATTTGGAGGCTTTTTAGACATTTCCTTAGAGTTTTGGGGATCACTCCTTGGGCACTAATAACACTGGGACTACCCTGGTCTGCTTTTTCCACAGTCTTCCGACTTCCAGCTTTGTCTTACTGTGCTGAGCAGCTCAGTGAGCTCTTTACAGTAATTTTCCAAACGTGCATTGAATTATGTCAGTTTTCCTCTATATGGAATACCTTGCTGTTATTCCAGTCCCAAAATCAAATCAGTCAAAAAAATTAAATAAATTTACACCTGTTACATTGACATCACATTATTATTATTATTATTATTATTTCTGCACATGTAGCACTGTTTGCTTGCACATCTTGTTTACCATGCAGTGACAGTGCAGCGTTGAGAGTAAGGGCATCCTGAATAGGAGACCGCTTTGCAACACAAAGTTAACAGGGAGCTATCCAATGTTAGTAAAAACAGCCCAGCTGGTTTTCCCATCTCCAGCTGCCATAATGTGGTGCAGTTATGTTTGTTGCTACACCAAAATTGGACATGAGTGTAAAAAGTCTGCCCACGTGAACACTATGCTACATTATGTTAATGATGTATATTTTTTTTAACCACAGTCTCCAGAGGGTGCTGAAGGCAAAGACGCCACTAAAGTGACCAAGCAAGAGGTGGGTATAGGCTGTACTTTCTCACCATCTTGTTAGGGCTGAAAGCAAATACTGTATTCTGTAGTCAAATTAAGCTGTGATGGTGGACATGGTAGATCTTTTACACTGTCAATGAACAGAAATTGTATTACATTGCTTTAATGCTGCTTAAGCAGCTTTATGAATGGAAGCGTTTTTCTGCTGACATGTCAGAGCTCTCTCTGTCTATAGGAGACATTTTCACGCTTTAGGTGTGGAAGTCTCGAAGAGACCAGAGCTACAATATGAACTACTGTATGGTGAAACGCTTAAGCAAAACAGGCCATATTCACTACTGTCTCCTGTAACTACTACTGTCGCTATTCAGCTGCCATGAAAATAAAATCAAAATGTAAAAATATGAATTATGGTGTTTTACCTAATGTATAATTATAGTTAACTTAAACCTCCATTTCTTGCCTGTTTGGTAAATCTACAGTATATATCTGTGAATGTATATGTTCTTTTGAACATCTACAAACTATCAGTTAAGAGTGTGGTATTACCTGGGTAGGGGTAAAGCTGTTGAGTGTGTTCATGGTAGCCAAGGTGCAGCAGGTCTATCAAGATTCTCTCTCCCCCATCATGGTATAGATGACTCAGACCTGTAGTAGGTGCCTGACCCACAGTTATCTTTGCGAGAGGATATGCCACGGTCTTTTAAGAGTTCTACAGTCATGTGACTTTGCAGTCCCATCCAGGCTCCGTGCTTTTGTTGGTGTCTGTGAACCTTGTCCCAGGTTCTGTGAGCCTGGAGTGTGCCCTCTATTGTCACATTGTGTTAGCACAGTCAGGTGGTTCCCAGACCTCTTGGGTTCTGCAAGAAACACATGATTAACATATAAGAAGAAACAAGTCGGGCACGATACCACGTCATGCATTTAATGCCAGAAAAGTCTGAACTTCTCTATAAATAATGATAAACTTTTCCCCTTTCAGCCCACAAGAAGATCTCAGAGATTGTCTGAGGTAAGTCTTGAAACTATTTTGCAGCGATGCCCTGACTTGCATAAAGTCATCATTCTCATTTTTTGGTTCATATTTTGGTTTATTAATCATTTTCATGAAAAAGATGGAAATTTATTAAATTCTGAAATAACTTTGAATTTATTGTTAAGATGGGTCACAGTATGTTCAGATTTTTTTTTTTAGACTACCCAGCCACTTAAGCAGTAGTTGAGTTAATTATTGTGCTAATTGAAACAATGTAGCATTCCTTCTCAGTGCTGAGGTTGTTGCCATTCACTGTTAAAGGAGCCGAAGAACTTGCACATTGTGAGGTCCTACTAGCGCTAGAATTGCCGGTTTGAAGGATTCTCACTGTTAAGCATAATCATTTTATGTGCTCTGTTCTTGGTTTTGTCCTTGACAATCAACATGGCATAAACAAATATCACAGCAAGACACCCTGAGTGGAAGTGGGAGCAGTACAGCAGTGTGACAGTATTAATACTGTTCTTTTGATTACAGAAGTAGGAGTTTCAAAAGCATCATTATAAAACTGATAAATACCTACATTCCTGAATGTTTGTGCAAATATGAAAAATGACAGAAAAAAAGAAATAAATCTGATATTTTCAAGTCCTAGAATATCTACTGAGAATAACTTGAAAGAGCAGACACTGCTAAATCCTAGCTGCTGACTTTCTGCTTTTTTCAGGTATTTTTTAACTGCTGTTTTGTGTATTGCTGTACATACCATGCCTGTTTACCTGTGGCTTTTCCTTACAGAAACCAGCTCCGCCCAAGCCTGATGCCAAGCCCAAGAAGCCAGCCACCAAGGTAACATGCTTGGGTCCCACAGGCCCAACTGGGGACACCTGGGGCACAGCGGACAATGTCACACCTAGTGCCTGTATGGCACATTTTGTCAGCATTTAACACCAAGGTATAGGATTATATGATGGGCCACAATGTGCGGAGTCGGCTGAGATAAGATTCACTGCTTAGTCTGTTGGTGACTGCGCTAATAGCTAGTGCTGGGTATTAAGTGCTTTGTGTAAGAAACTGCACTTGATCTCAGGTGGATGCCTGTCTGCCTGTTGGTTAAGGTTGAATAACTAGGTCCTTTAAGCTAAAAAGTTCCACATTCTTTGCTTCTCTGTCTGCCTCCAAAGCTCAGCCTGTCGTTTCCATTGGTCTGTAGTACAACTGACCAAAAATATCTTTTGTAGAAGCCAGCAGATGACAAAACTGCAAAGGGCAAGAAAGGATCAAAGGGGAAGAAGGAAGAGAAGAAGCCTGAAGATGTGCCTGCAGAGAATGGAGAAGCAAAGACTGATGAGGTAGCTTTTTCCTGCCCAAAACCCCTCACCACCCCTCTCCCCCACTAAGTTCTCCTTCCTTGCCTATAGAAGCAAGACCTAGTTGCCTGCAGTTTCTGACCTGTATCCTCTGTTTCTGGCCCGTGCCATTGCAGATCTGCGTGTCTCGCTCCTCTGTTAGTGTGTCCGCCTCTTGGAGTATAAGCCCCAGCTTGCTGTGGGTGAAAGGGCAAAATGAAACGGTGAAAGTTGAGGGTAGGCCTGCGAGTGTAGTGTGGAGTGATTAGAGGCAAAGACAGTGTCTGTCAGCCAGTGTGTCTGTGTCTGCAGTGCGTGCGTGTGTGTGCTTGCACATGCATCTGATCTTGCTATGCTACTTCCAGGGATGGTTTTTCGGCTATACATTGTTGTCTGTGTGTGTGCGCGCCAGCAACCATGCTAACCACTTCCCAGGTAAGGGTTGTGAGGGTGTTTTCTGACTGTGCTGATCTGTTTGTTAGAAAGTCATCGATTTAAATAAAACCGCAACCACCGTTCTGGTGAGATTTTAACTGACATACAGTGCCTTGTCCGCCTGGTGGTAACGGTATTGCTACTCTCTACCTTGGTGGTAACGGTATTGTTACTGTCTGCCTGGTGGTAACGGTATTGCTACTCTCTGCCTTGGTGGTAACAGTATTGTTACTGTCTGCCTGGTGGTAACGGTATTGTTACTCCGTACCTTGGTGGTAACAGTATCGCTACTCTCTGTCTGGTGGTAACGGTATTGTCCCAGGTTTCTTTTTTAGCTTTGCTGATGATGTTTCACCCCTCAGTGAGTGAAATGTGTCCAGCTGAATAAAAGAGGATGGAGGGATGCTCACTGGTAAATAAGGGTCCCCAAGTTAATCTTGTTTTCTGATTAACTTGGGCACTGAGGTCCAGCCACATATTTCAGGGAAAGACATTGGGTTAGTCATAGTCACCTTGGTCCATTGTCCAATAGCGTGTCTTCTGAGAGTATGACATTTTTAGTGACCTCAGTGTTCTGTGTCTCCCCCTTCTCCATACTTGTCCCGTCTCACCTGTCCCATTTCTCCGGTATGTGTTTGTTACAGGAACCTGAGGCTCCCGAACCGCCTGCAGAGGGAAAGGAATAAGCAAAGCATCTTACATGAACTTTTAGTTGATTTTATGCACCTCTTGTACAATGGGAAAGAAGGATATTTTTTATCAAGTTTTTGTAAATGCTAATTTTTTTAGATTTGTAGTAGTGTGAGTAACCTGTTCACCATCTTTCCTTTGAGTGCCCCCTATCTGAGCCCAGCTTTCCAGCAGTAACAAATACAGACTGCCTGGCCATAAGACTCAACCTCCCCCCCCACGTGCGTGTATGCGCGCGCACACACACACACCATCCAAAAAACCTACAAGAGCACACAGGAAGTGTGTCCTTAAACATTTTTTTGGGGGGAGGGGGGCTCTTTTGTAACACCAGCCGTATTTCTCATAAAACTTTACACAAAAGATGCCACAGCCTTCGGTGTTTTCCATACCATAATGAACTTCACTGAGAATTTGCAACCATTTTTATACACACAATTGGGGATTTCCTTTGGTATTTTGCAGCCATGTTCATCTTGTTTGACTGTTATTTGTAGAGCTTGATGGAACATCTGTTTCATTTCTTTATTTTTCTTATTACAGTATAACATTTAATTTTAATCTTGGCAGTTAAACAGCAATAATGAGTGGTGCTTTTACTAGACGTTTCTGTGCAGTGCAGATAGCTGTGGTCATTCACCGCCTGTTTGGGAGTTATTCTGTGGAACTATTTTAAAATAAAAGACAAACTAGTCTGGTGTGTAGTGTCAGTTTTTTTTATTTTTGTTATTTAGAACAAGGATGTTCAGCATAGCCATACACAAACTCAGCGACAATGCCAGTGGAATCAATTTCCCTTGTTTTTAAGATTATTTTCTTATCTCTTTCCCCCCAATCATTGAATTTCAAGGCTAAAGCTAGAGAAACAGCAGTGTTTTATCTAGTCATTTTACAATGATTATTTCAGTATATTTATAATGTACTACATGTCATCATTGTTGGTCAAAGCTCCAGGTGGATTCATAGACATTGATGCAAATTGTTTCATCTAAAATGTCAATGTATTTCAATTCAGATGGTTTATTATATGAAGTAGACAGGACATTGCTTTTAAGGTATGTTGACCAAAGCTCATTTTAATATTACATCCATAAATATGGAGAACTTAAAAGCAAAAACTTAATTTCCGATGGCTAAATAAATCAATGAATACAAATTACACTACAATTGATGCACATGAGGATGTTCCGTCTGCTTTCAGACAGCCTTTGAAGCACTGTATCAATTGGTTGATTGCATCTAAAAGTCACCTCGATACCTTCAAAAGTCTAGTAAACATTCCATTGACAAGTGAAGGGAAAAAGTGGATTTACTGTAACTTCACTGTTAAAACTGGTTATCCATTTACATATGGTGGCATTAGTTATTAAAGGCTGACTTAGGTCAAAGCAAAAACAATCCAGTTGTATTTGTGATGAATTCATGATTTTCATATTGGTTTCCTAAATGATAATTTGGTAACATTTGTACACAATATAATAAAAAATAAAGAGTATGCCCCATATCCAGACTGGTCACCCATGTGTGTGTGATGCCCTTGAGGCACCATAGTGTGTAAGGCCGATGTGGCAGCCTCAGCACAGGGCTTCAGTGGGTCCTGTGGAGTCTTAACCCTCCCAGCATCTGTTAGACTCCCACTCTGGAGCTCAACGTGGACCAGGGCTTCACTCCAGCCCACAAAAGCCTTTCATGGCGATTGTGTACTGCTGCGAGTGCAAGTGCACAACAGGCCAGCTAAATACAACTGCTGATGTCAGAAAGTGAAAGGTCAGAGTTAGGGCAGGGTAGATGCGATGGGGCCATTTTGGAATTGCATACACCCTCTAGATTATCACCTAAAATGGGCATATATTACTTTAAAAACATTTCAGAATACTATAATTGTAAATTCCACTTTAATATACTCTGTATATACTGTACATGTCTGTCAATGTAATCCTGCCTAAAACTTGGGACCAATGATAAATCATTTTTGGGACACTTTCTTCATTGTATCCTGGAATTTTAGTAAATGGAAAATGCATGACAATGACAGACTTGGGCAGTACTGTGTCACGGTGTGAAATGAAATTTCATCCCAGCATTAATGCCTAGCCTTCTCTTTCCCAAGGCAGCGGTTCTGCTTCACTGTCATCATCAAAAAGTGAGGTGTGCCAGCAGGCATTTGATTTGGAGTCAAGTTTGACCAAATATTTTCAGACTAAATACCAACAGGGGAACCTTAGAGTCTTGAATTTTTTCTGGTTGCATTAGGTACATTTTCGACTGGGGTATCCATCTGAAAACATAAAACATGCATATGGAATTGAATAAAAGCAACTTAATTGTCAAAACATAACAAGTGTGAATGGGCCACTGTTTACTACAGGGCAGTATCCAAAATGTCCCTCTTAAGGGGAGAACGTATGTTCGAAGCTGTGTCTGTGTAAGTGGTTGCCGTATGAATTTGTGAATGCACTCCAGAGGAACTTCTGCCTAAAACTGAGCTCATTGTCCTGCTCACACCCTGAGGTCAGCGTGGTGGAGGTGAGGAGCGCATCTGCCACCAAGTGACTGTTACCTATCATTGCATTCCTCTATGAATGCAATATCTTAATATGTAGTAGATTATAGGTTCCTCAAAGTCCATATGAGAACCATATTGCCCAGTAAGTGTGGCAGATGTTATTAATGCATAAACTAATATGAAGCTTTGTGTACTAGTACTTTTCAGATACAATAATACTCCAAATTCAAAAAACACATTGTGTTCATTAAGGACAGGAATTATTACAATTTCATTACATATCCATACATCCAACACAGCTACTTGCTGGTGAAAATTAAAACAATGTAACATCTTAAAAAAGTGATCTGATTTAATTTTATTTATAACTACCATATGCTGTTTTAAGAGTAATAACTGCATATGCAGAAAGGTGACTTTAATGTTGTAACCTGGAAAGTTAAAATCAATATAAACCATGTAATCCTATTATACCTGGAGACTGTCACAAATCTGTCATATAAGTACTAATCATTTAATCAGAAAGCAGGTAGTTAAGGGTGAAAACTTCATCCAGAAGGTTTGGTTTATGCCCAAAAAGTAATGTAGTCTTTCCCTTTATGTAAAATTGTTTGCAAAAATACTTGAATGTATACAAACATGTCTTCACTCTAAAGCCTCCACATATACCAAAAAGTAGTAATTATACATTTTTATGAACTACACTGTATGTCTTTGCAAACCCTCTAAATTTCAGTTCTAGTTTTGAGCATGTTTCAGCACAAGGAACAGCATTTAGACCCACAGATTGAGATCAGAGGACTATTCTCTCACTGGTCACCTGATAAACAACAAATTTCATATTTATTACATGTATTGTATTTTACCTTCAGAAGATGTGGAATATTTATCCAGCCTGTCTGACCATCCTGTGGACTGCAAACTACTAAAATGGTAAAATGAAAATTGTTAATACTCAGTGGTGACATGCAAGCATACTTTGCCCACACTGCTAAAAAAAGATTCACTTTAAATTTCATCCAGCTTTGTCTTCTATTCTTTATTATCTTTGACAAATGGACATTGGTTTCATTTTAACATTGGTAGGGACCTACACCAGCCCCAACTTTGTTATCATGAAAAAGTTTGAACACTGTTGTACACTACCAATGTTTTTAACAATGCTGTATTCCAACAATATTGGTAGGGACATGTCCCTTCCATCCATACTCAAATCTACACCCATGTCGTGCACAGGTGAAGAGGCTCTAGTTATTTTTCTCCCACCAGTCGTACACATTTTATAAGGGTTAAATGACAGGTGATCTGTTATCCAAATATCAAACACAAATGTGATCATTCTGTAACATTTTCCAAAGACAGAGACATTTCCTTATACGCAAAGATACAAAGTCCAACCAGAAATGTGATCGTTTTTGGGTTCAGAAGTTTTAATTAACCCACAACATACAACTTTTAATCAATGCATTAAAAATTTACAAGCACAAAGGATACCTTTTCTTTAACATAATTTATAATCTAGTGTTTTCAAAGTAATGGTGTAAAATGTATAAACTGCATTTCATGTCAAAATGAAAGACTGCATCGGTTTAATTTGAATTTTACATTCTTGTACCACTTTCTGTAAAAAAAAAATAAAATAATAATTTTATATAT
>JABJVR010000034.1:8207848-8226570 GCA_025773905.1 Chitala chitala
ATATACAGTAGGTTACTGGAAAATAGAAAGCTCAGCTCCAAGATTGAGCAATTATTTTACACTTGTACTATTAGGACAACTTTTGTATCAGTCCTTCAAAGTAATTGATCTTATAGGCACGTTGTAAATGTATCACTTTTAAATACCAAATCTAGCAAATAATGCAATAAATATTTAAACATCTACATATAAAATTCAGCATGCTAAAATACCTTATGTATTCCGTCAAATATCTACAAAAGAATGAAGACTTCAACGGTTATGTCTATACCCTAACTGGAAATGCACTGGGTGCACTTTCTATATAGTCTTTGATGAGAGATTATGCTTAATCGATATAGGGCAAATGGGTTTAATAAAATCCACATGAATATTAATAACTGCAATATTGACACAGGCCGACAATGCGCTCACGCTATCCGCACGTTTTTGTGTAATGACGGCAGTATTTACCATTGTACATACTCTAGCATTGTTGACCAATGCCAGTTAAGAACACGCTGTCTAGAGACATTGCTCTAAATTTAATTGTATCGTAATTTTTTGATCTTGCCATTACAGCTGGATTCCTGTAACTCACGAGGTTTAATTCATTACATTCCCCCTTTTACAACCCTCCCCCCATTTTATTGCCAGCTTACATTTCGGAAAGAAATGGAGGATTTCTAAAAAAAAAAAAAAAAAAACGCCTGTAGTAAATTAATTGAGTAAGTTAATATTTTTTTTAAATTACTCATTCGCTAAAAAGATGTCAATGACAACACGCATGCACGGATTAAATATACCCAACATTTTTGTAATTTATAAAAACGTGCTTTAAAATATTTTAACGTGTTTTAAAACATGGCAGCTGTTTTAACAGTCACGCACAAAAATTACCGACTAGAGTGCGTACACAAGACGCAGTCCTGCTACGATTCCGCGAAAAGAACTGTGTGACTCGGAACCTGCGTGGTACCGTCTATCTGGACATTTTGTTGAAACAACCATTTCTTTGCAAGCTTCCTTTTTTCTCCATGTTACCGTTCTCAGCCACCCTCAACGTCCCCGTGCGTGCGTAAAAACAGTACGCGGTATTCCTACGCAAAGGGCTTGTGCCGTGCTCACTCTGTGCCGTGGGCTGACAATTAAATATACACTTTTTCGTGCCAAACATGTCCCGTATGCGACACCTGTCTATGTATAGGACTCATAAATAATATCGCCTTGTATTATTTATTAATAGTTTAGCCCCTTCGGTCGAACCGCGTCGGGTTTGTGGGGACTACATGCTGAAGCGCGGAAGGCAAAAACGGAGCCGGGTCTGCTTGCTCACCCTGCCTGTGTGTTGGCTGAATGGAGGAGCGACTCTTCCTGGTGAATAAACAGTGACAGCTATAGGGCAGACACTAATACCCATTTCACAGCACAGGCAGACACCTTATCCTTTACAATAAAACAACTCAGAAATGGCTTCTGACAGTAAACACGTCTCGCAGTTGACATCTGGTGAGTAGAGAGGGTTTGTAATGTCTCGTCGGAGGGTTTATATTCCTACAGTTCCCCGCGACGTCCTCCTCCAGTCTAATGTAGCTCGTATTTTTCCTCACGCAGAGCTGTACTTCTTAATTGCCCGATTTTTGGAAGCTGGACCTTGTCAAAACGCAGCTGAGGTGGGTAATCTGATATTTTAGGGTTATTTTTAATATTACCGTGAAGGATTGGTGCGTAATGTGGTGTTTTATTCCGCTTTTCAGAGCCTGATAAAAGAAGTGCAGGAGAAAGAGGTGAGCAGCATAGTCTCGCTCGCGTTGCATCTCGCTGCACTGTACTTTCTCGTGTCAATTTAACACACATTTCTGATTTAATTTTTAAAACACCTTCCTGGGCGCATTCCTAATAAACAGTAACTAGATAACCCCTTAATTTAATTGTAGTTGCTGCCGAAAAGAACGGACTGGACGGGACAACAACACCCCGGGACTTACGAAAATTTGGTAAGGGATCCCTATAACCGAGAAAAAGTTTTTAGAGAGCAAAATAAAAATTGAATTTCCCGCAATTTTTAAATCGGGGGGGAAAAACTTCATATTTTAATATCGCAAAAACGAAGCATAATTTGGGTTAAAGGCGATAAGGAGTCGAGTCCAGAGCTCTCATTGAACCTGGCGTGTGAGTTTGGTGTCAGGCGTAACCAAAAGGTTTAAATAGTTAGTAAAAATGTAGCAGAAATAAAGATACGTCATGAGTGGTGTGTTGTAGGAGCAGCCGAGCACCGGAGGAGGGACTATTGCGCCAGAGCGCCCGAACCCAGCAGCGGGCGCTGATGGAGGCGCTCTTCTCAATATCATTTACTGGTGTAAAACACTCAACATGATCACTGCTCACTAGTTAAACTGAAGTGTTTGGGTCTCACAAACGGGAATGTAAGAAAGCTCAGCGGGTGCAAGTTTTTTTTTAAAGGGCAAAATAGACTGCGTTTTAAAGGCTGCGACCAAAGTTAAAGGACCAGACAGTCGCTGTAGAGGAGGAAACCGCGAAAGTAAAGGCTGACTTGTGCTGAGGATGTCTTTCCAATTTAAAGGTAACATTAAAATGATTTGTTTGCGAAATTGGTGGAAGATCGTCATAATTAAAAAATGACTGGGGGAAACGTACCACGAGACATTTTCTCGGACAATGCTTTAGAAAGGGTTTTTATTTTATTGTGTATCGTTATGACATTTTTTGAAGTTAATTCTTTAAAAAAGTGGATGTATTTTTTTAATTTTTTTGTAAGCTTTAGGAGCGTGGTACATTTTAAGTGACCTTTTAAAATAATGTTATCCAGTTACATCAGGTGCTTGGTACGTTCTAAGGTATGGTAATTTATGCATTTTAATAAGCGTTATTCAAGTGATTTGGCCAATATTGTTTTAGATAAGGGTCCTCTTTGACTAAATGCCAGTACGCTTGAACGGCATTGTGGAAGCGTGCCGCACTGTAAATACATCTGTTGTAATTCTTACGTTTTGTTGCAGAGTGAAATCGGGTTCATACACTTGGTCTTTTGCTTCTTAAAAAAACGCCCACTTAGTTCTTTGGTAGTCGTGAAATACATAAGGACATGCTTTGCAATTTACATGTCCTTAAAAATGTAAGATAATAAAATTAATAATAATAATAATAATAATAATAATAATTATTATTATTATTATTATTATTATTATTATTAACAACAATAATATGTATGATTAGACGGTTTTGAAACAAACCACTGGCTTGTTGGTAATGGAGCTATTGAAAGTTAATCATTATGTAAAGTAGAGGACCCCTCTCCACAATGGTTCAGTGACATGTATTAATTAAAGAGGCGACTGTTATGCGTTTTATTACAAAGCGAGGGCCGAGCACGTCTCAGCAGACGCGTTACTGGGAACTGAGTCCATTTCGATCAACCACTGAGATGTTTTTTTTATGCAATTAGACCAGCATTAATTATCGAGGAGCCGCCGGACTTCATTGCTGAATTTGTAGATAAGAGCTGTGAATATGGAATAAAAAAAATGCAGATGTGTAATCATTGCTACGGCTACTGCATGACGACTAGTTTTAAAAAATATTCGCATGTTATTCCCACTTTGTTAAACCAGGCTTAGTATTCCAATTTTGCCTTTATTAGTTGAGGTTTTTAACAAGAGATTGTCGTCCGTTTTTTACACGTCATTGGTACGCCCATCAAATTATTGAAGAAATTAATTTTCTTAACGGTATAATGGTATGTCTGGTACTTTACAGGGCAATATGTGGTAGTAGTCATTTGTAAAAACACGAGGGTGCAGGCTGGAGCGGCGCGTACACCGTACTTTAACGTGCAGGCTGTTTGCTTTCGAACTTAAGTATTGTTATGTATAGTAATCTCTGCATTGAGATGCCCAGTATAGAAGATATATTTTTGCATGTTGTGTTTCGAACCGTACTGAGTTTTGATAATCTGCCCCCATTTTTTATTTTTTTTTGAATGGATGATTTCTGCATACAAGCCAGCAGTAGTAATATTGCCACTAAACAGATTATAAAACGAGACATTTGGCAGTTTAATAGATGATGAAACGGTGAAATAAATGACTGAAGACTAAAGTATTGTACATATTTGTATCAGTGTTTCAAGGTGCTCAAGTGAATCAAATCAGTGAAAATGTGTGTAAAAATTGTATAGCCCCCCCCCAAAACCCCCGTGCAACATGTATATGATTATTTTAGAATAACCCTGTGAAAGGAAACTGAGTAAGTAGCTGGTTGGAATTAAAGCCAGTTTGTACTGATCCTCCAGGATCATTTATGTATTTTGCGGTAACCCTGTCAGCTGGTCGCAAAATGAATATAAATCAGTGTAATTTGCACTCTTTTTATGATATTTCACTTCAGATGGCAGCAGTTTGCAAACCTTTCCTTCAATCTCTTGCATTCTTGGCTCCGTGCTTGCTTACAACAGTAGCATTTTTCTTTCCTTAACAGCTCAGTTGTATTTTTCGAACAAGAAGTGAAGAGTAAAGGTGCGGAATAGGATTCTCTGTCTGCAGCGCGTCATGCGAGTCTAGCGCTCCTCTCAGCGGAAGCGGCGGCATCACTGTTAGCTGTGCGTCCGCTGTCTGTGCTTGTGTCAGGAGAGCTTGGCTGTATTAGTTGCGCGCTCACTTTCTGTACCCCCCTCCCCTTGGAAGGTGAAGCTTTATGCCCACATCTCCCCGGACCACCTGCTGCGGATCTGCCAGGCCATTGGGCCGCTGCTAGAGAAGGATGTTCCTGCTAGTGTTCCGGGGGTGCAATCTCTGCTGGGGGCTGGCCGTCAGTCACTGCTGCGCACAAACAAAAGTAAGCACTCGTCTGTTCTGTGCATGTGTACGCCTGCCTTGCAAGTGTGTGTGTGTGTGTGTGCGTGTGCGTGCATGCGCGTACAGATTGTTCCTCATGCTCTGTCTCATGGTCGTAGGTTGCAAGCATGTGGTCTGGAAGGGGTCTGCACTGGCTGCCCTCCATTGTGGCAGACCGCCTGAGCCACCTGTCATATACGGAAGACCCCCCAATATAAGTAGGTGTCCTCCTGCTGAACTTCCTCATTTGTGATCTTGTTTTGATGACACACAGCTGGTTTGCGCCCTCTAATATGTTTCCTCTTCAGGGTCATTTATGTACTCCGTGAGTTTTAATGTGATGCACAATCTTATTGTACTGAGAGAATAAGAAGTCTTGTTTTTAAATAGCTGTTATAGGAAATGTGAAGTATTTGCATGTGTGTTGAATTTAAAAGGGTGAGATGTTAGGGTCCAGTGGACAAAGAAGCTTGAGGTAGTATTTTCCAATGATAACATTGCTGATTTAGATGATCAGGAAGGCTTAATAGACCTTAAGTCCTTCTTTCATTATTATGTTGCATCTGTTCTGTTTTGTAATCGGTTTATTTAGAATGATTGCGTGTTGGCGTAGTGTTGGGATGGATAGTTCAATTTACAACACTATTGTCGAGCAGAGATGAAAACAGTAATTTTCAGGATTAAACTTTGCTTGTGTATTGCATCTTTCTGTATTGTTTTCTGTGGAATATTTGAGTAAAAGGTGGACTAGGGGAGGGAGCTCACAACCTCAAACTAACCTTTTGAGGCAGTAATTAAGAAGCGACTTTGAACAGTGTTGTAAAATTTTTCAAGATTCAGTATGCTCTTGTCAAATGTGCATTTGACCTATAGTTAACAGGTGCAGTCACAACTAGTCTTATTAAACTTCTGTATTTGGACAACTGTTATCCTCTCCATTTAGTGTGAATGTGCCATTTTTTTTTTGTTTATCCTGAACTTTTAAAATGATTGTATGTAATCAGATTTTTTAACAACCACTTTTTCATCTTCAGTAGTGAATGCTGTGCATGACACTCTGGAAATCTATCTCCATGTAGCCCTTGATTGAATTCTGTTTTGTGTGTTTGCTAATACTCAGAATTAAACACTGTGGTTGGGAACTTCAATAAGTAAACAAAGCAATTGCTCTTCAGCATTTTGGAATTGGTTAGTGTAATTTTGTGAATTACCTCAGTTTCTTTCAAATCTGTGGAATGTTGGGAAGTCCATGGTCAATTACAGATGTTTGACCATGATGCAGTGTAATTGCTGTACCTCCATGTGTTTGCACTGAACACTTGGATCCAGATGACACTTCAGATCTGTACTGAGTCAGTTTTCAGGAATGGTAGCAGGCAGCTGCCTCTCTGGCGTGAATCGAAGGACATCCTCTTCTGTTCTTACAGATAAGATAAGCATCTGATCTACGAACAGGCTGTGATTGTCACACCCCTTTTTGTTTTGGCCCTAGATAATTTTCAGACCCGAAAGAGGTGATGGAAAAGTGTGGAAATTTTCTTTTCTGGAGGGGTGGGGAGGTATGAACAGCTTGGTAACTCTGGTCCCTGGCAGACATGACAGTCTGGTGCATGACACCAGGCTGGACACAGGAATGAAGGCTGGACACAGGAATGCAGTGCATTATGACTTAATCCAGCTGTGTGGGTGAACCATATTTATCCTAAACAAGATAAAATGAGGGGAAAACAGAATGGAAAGCATTTCTAATTTCTAAATGTATTACTTTGATTAGTTGTAGTATTGTTCAACTGGTAAGTTTTTATTTATTTATTTTAAAAAGATATTTCTAGTAATGAGATGTCTGGTTAATGTTGACTGAGTTCCTGTAGCGCTGGGTGGGTCTGATTGGCATTGAGCTGGAGCAGTGAACTGTGGGACATGCACTCCGTGGACGTGTCCATTGGTCGTTTTCTGTTGTGCTGTAAAGCTGGTAACACAGTTGCATATTGTTTCATGCAGCTGTTATACTGTAGGGTAGTCCCCAGCACAGAGATGAGGGTTGCATTCTTAATGACCCTAGCCATCACTGAAGGGACTGACAGCCGCATGACCCATATGTGTATGCATTTGCAGCGGAAACATGCTACGCGAGGCAGCTGAATGGAACTTATCGGCCGGGCCTGCTTGTTCCCACTGCCGTCTACCAGCACATGAAGATGCACAAGCGCATCCTAGGTCACCTGTCTTCAGTGTACTGCGTCACCTTTGACCGCACTGGGCGACGGATCTTCACGGTAAGGGAGTGTTTTTTTGCTTTTCCGTGCCTGTCTGTCTGCTGTGTGCCTGCAGAATACAGTGTTTTGTTTTTAAACATGTTCCATCTCCCACCCCGATCTCATATAAGTGCTTGGGACTCTAGTTCTGTTCTTGCTAAGAAAGTCAGTATTGTTTTCAGTTTGACTTGATACTAGTATTGCATCTGTTACTTGTTGGAATGGAAATTTTTTTTTTTTTTTTTTTTGTAATGGCTCACTTGGTGTGTGTTAGGCCCCAACTGCAAGACAGAGGACTGATTTGGTATGCGGGCCCTTGCTTTCCTTAGAGGCAGGGGCCTAATACTGCAAGCTTATCTTAGACAAGCACTCAATCATTTACGCGCTGCTGTCTTGGGTTTACTTCCTTCCTCAAAATGACAACAGAATAGACTTGGATTGGTAGTTGGAAGAGATGGGGTGGACCAGGACCGGCAGAACACGTGACAATGCAAACGCAGAATTTGAACGCACTTTGCATGTTGACATCGAGATGTGGTGCAGCCTGGTGTCGACACTACGGTGTTCCACACGTGTGTCTGAGGCGGTTTTGAGATTGCTGGTTGAATAGTGCTGCCACAGCCTTGCACTATTACTGTGGGATTCCCACAGCTGCGTTTAAATTTAAAGCAGTACGGTTCTGTCATTATCCCCCATCATAATTATTTTTTTACTGAGTGCCTCTGTGCTTATCTGTTGAAATTATCCATTGATAAAGAAGTTAATCTTACCTGTGTCAATGGTAAGAGCATTTGCGAATTAACACCATTAAAACTGAGGGGAAAAATGCATGTGATTTTTGCTGTTATATTGTCTCTTGTGATGTTAATACAGATCCATCAATGTAATACCACTCAATGATGCAGACAGTCTTCCCCACAGTTCAGAATTTCAGGCTGTATTATTTTTCTGAGGAAATACCCTTTTGAATAAGAATCAGGTTTAGGCCCCCCCCACATTTTTTTTTTGGGGAGGGGGTGAGGGTTAATTAGTTTCTCTGAAGTTTTTGTGATCATGAGTGAATTTTTAAAAATTCAGTGCAGCCCGTGTGACGAGCTGAATCAGGTCTTCATGCCGCTGTAGGTGGATGCACACCACGACCGCAGATGTCACCGCAGAGCGACGTTGGCATGTGCCAGGGGAGTTTTCTCCTGTAGCTCCTTGGTCCATCCACAGTGGTGGTTGTTGTTGTTTTATGCCCCGTTTAGTGCAGAAGTGAAGCCTTGAACGCACTCTTAAGGTGCACCGGCCACTCTGCCCAGCTGTTTGGTCAAAAACTCTTGGTCAAAAGCTCAGCGATAAAATTTCTCATGTGAGTCTTGGAGACCATTGGCAGATCTAAACACTACCATCTCCTGCAAAGGCTGAACTCTGGAGTGTGGGGGTCACCTTAACAGCCTCAGGGTAATCACCCCTCCTTCCCTCTGCTGTGTGGTTACAAAGAAGAATTTGTTTTTAGTTCTTTTAGCCTTTGCCAACATGCCGAACTCCTTAAGTAAAACGCATACATACAGTATATTGCTGACTTTTTTTTTTTTTTTTTTTTTTTTTTTTTTGGCAGTGCTGGAAAAAATTGCATACAGATGAACAAACAGTGGAGCTTAGATGTGTGTGTTTATGCTCAATTATATCAACTGGTAAACTAGCAAGAATGTCTGATTGTCATTCATAGACAATGGATTTTATAAATAAAGGAAATTTGCTGGGATGGTAGGGAGGCCTGATCTTGCTATCCAAATCCCATTCTCTGCTATTTCCGTTTCTGGAATTCTCCCCAGTTGGAAGACTTGTTCAGCAGAAACCTGTTTGTAGGTTGGTAATATTGATGAAGAACACTATTATTCTTTAAAATAAAATTTACTTAATCACTTTAGCCTCTTGCATTGTTCTCATCTTTCCTTTCTAACACATCATTAGACAAGTGCTGGTTTGTCCAGACTAGAGTGTTTACTTTCACTTCAACTCATTTTGTTTGAAGCCATAAGCAGGCAGCTGTCTTTCCTGTTAATTAATAAAGGATAATTTCAGTTTTCCTCTGATTTTATGCCTGTTAATGAAAGACTACTTTCAATGCCGACGCTAAGCTGTTGCAGTGGGGTTAGTAACATCTGCTACTCATCCTCACGTGCATTTCTCTAGCACGTCATGTTAGTGCTGACTGGCTGTGTGGTCTCTCTCATGATCACTCCACTTAGACCAGCAGTGGATATTTGCCTATAGTAGCAAAAATTATTAAAAACAATGCAGTTGTACTGAATGTACTTACGGTATACAGTATAATATGTACAGGCTTAGGCCAAGGAATTTGTTGATATTAGGATGTGATGTTTCTTTGAGAGGGAGAAAAGTAAGACTTCACGTTTCCATAAAATGATCTGATGCAAGCAGAAGGCAGTGTTGGTCCCTGTGACATACTTCACACTTTTGTCATTTCCTGTGGAAACTCACAGTGGTGCCGTCATGCACTGAATGATGAACAGCTCCAATCTTATAAGACCCACAGCCAATCTCCCTGCTGATCTGTGTAGAACAGTATACATGTACTGAAGCAGTAATGCACAAATTAAAAGTATTTCTCTTGATGATGTGCTTTGTTGTGCACTCAGATGTGTGTTCATGACAGTAATAAAGAAACTTCAATTCTTGATAATTCCAAAACCACTCTGAGGTAGGCAAAACATGTGACTGAGAGTTTCCTCCTCATGTCTTTCTTTAGAAACAAAGTAGAATTCAGAACACATACAAGAATAAATTTTAGTATTGTTCTGTAAAATGTACAGAAGCCTGTATGTTTTCTTCACGTAATGTACATTTATTATGTTAGTAATTTTTTATTTTTTGCTTATGTGGTTTTTGTTTTGGTCCCAAGAGTTAGACATTTTCTTGGAAATTTGGCTAATGTATTTCTTGTGTATTGTGAGGCACTTTTTCTAATGTGTATTTATTATTTTTTTATGTTTTAACTTTTAGACGTACAGTGGGGATCGTGATAAAGTCGGTCCTGAGCAACGCTGAAACATAAAAACGTTACGTTTTTGTGATGAAATTGCAAGTGTTAGTCGTGCAAATGTCATAATGTTGCTGCAGTTCAAACCCCCCACGTTATTGTTACTCTGGTGTTTCTTGTGCATTTCCAAGCTTTTTCTACTGAGACGGGTTTTAAAAAAACACTTTGTGTCCAGTTTCTTACTTTGCCGCCAGGACACTAGGGGAGTGAGTGCTGTCATGGCTTACGTAAGGGCTAAGGTGATATCTTTGACCGATGCCACGTTAAAAATCTTGCTGAGTTATCCATCCAGCTTTAAATTTGCTTGGCATTTACTTACAACATACTCGCTGGAATATCAGATTAGAGATATACATTATAAATCATTTTTCTGTAGTGTTTAATTATTTTAGGGCTTATCAGTAACCACTCATTTATTGGCATTTTAGCGATAAAGTTAGAAGCATTTGTTTCAACACTTACTACAATATAACATGTTAAGAACATGCAGTATACCTGTACTGTATGTACTATACTCACCAAAATAGTTTTTTTTTTTTTTCTCATTAATTTTTCAGATGCAATAAAGTTGTTTTGTCATACAGACATTCGAATGGATTACCAACATTATTGCAATCCCCACTGTACTTACATTTTCATATGACTGTGTGAAAAATACATCACTGTGCCACTTTTCTCCTTTCTACATGTCACAAAGGTAGCTTAAAATGTAATGCAGGTGAATAAAGCAGATGAAGAAATAATGTTTAATTTATATAGCGCCTTTCCCAGGCTCAAGGATGCTTTACAAGGTACAGCAAACAACAAATACACATACAAAGAGACAATTTGAGTGGACATTGGACATTTGCTCAATTCAGGAAAAAAAAAAATGCAATTGCATATAACACAAATTATGTAGTAAAAACCTAAATTAAAACAAATAGGACAAAACACAATGCAATTTGGTGATAGTGGTGATTAAACAGATATGTTTTAAGCTTTGATTTAAATTCACTATAAGAGGTGACTGTTCTGAGTGCCAACGGAAGCGAATTCCGAAGTTTAGGTGCCATAACAGAAATGCTATGCGTACAATAACATAAAGCAGAAATGAAGTTGTTTTCAACTTCCAGTAGTAGTTATTTATATTGTTTCATGTTTGGAATAGATGAAACACAGCGGTCCCCCCTCCCTGGTACTATCACTTTAACTACCATTATAATGATGATTATTTATTGCATATGGCCCCCCTTGACATGCAAGAGCTCTTGGTGGGCACACAACTTGTTCTGTAGATCCATCCTCTTTGGGTTTGCCCTTTTTCATGCTTCAAAGTACTTTGCTTTCTGCTGAAAGAAAGCATAATTCCTCTCATGGTTATGTATCTGTTGTCTTCCATGCGGTCTTTCTCAGTATAGATGGGAAATGAGATCTGTTTCCAGTTGAAAACTAGTAAGAAATTGTGCAGTCCACTGGGATTGTATGCCTTTGAGGTTATCGATTCCTTGTATCGATGCTGGCATGTTTTTCTGACAGTTGTGCATTGCAAAAATTGTTGTGTCATGACCTGAAAGTCTACATCTACACTGCTGGAAATTTGCAACAAGAAGGAGTTATGGCAGAGAGGAAGAAGCAGCCCAGTGCTTCATTTCACAAAAAAAGATGACAACACTGTTTTTTGCCTTGTCTGTAAAATTATCATTTCAAGTAATGGTGGAGATGTCAGCAGTTGGAGCTGGACGATAAATCTGTTTTGTCAATTAAATTGAGTTTTTGGTTTAGGACGATGTTTAAAAAAAAAAAAAAAAAAAAAAACCTAAATAAATGTAAATTTCCCAAGTATTTTGTGATATATATATAACATGTCAGAGATGCTCTCTGTCAAACCTCCTTACACCTCAAACACAGTCACGTTTTAGAATGATACCACATTTCAACAAGTGAGATCAGATCTTTTTAAATAAAACTCTTAAACTGGCAGTGTCCCCTTAGTCATTTCAAAGTGGTTGGGTTACATCCAACAATGAACAAGCCAGTCTGTTGTAAAGTCTGTAGTGGGTAAAAGAAATAGTGTGCTTATTCCATCATGTCAAACAGAGGCATGTAGCTGAAGGATTGTGTTGTTCTGTGAGATACACAAGCTAGAGGATGCCTCCAAATGCCTGCTGCTAAAAGAGGTAACAATAGCAGAGTAATTTTCCATTGCATACAATTTCATGAGCGTCATGGTGAAAAAAAATTACGGGTGTTTCACATCACCAAAGACAAGGTGCACATGTATACAGTTGAAAGCCTGGGTTCATCCTGATGCTAAACACAATAGACCCCAGATATGACCTACTAAACTTTTTTTTTTTTTTTTTTTTTTTTTTTTTTTTTTTTTTTACAAATTTTTATTTTTTTTAAAATTTTGATTTTTTTTTTTTAAGAAAAAAAACATTACAAAAATTTTAAAAAATTTTTTTTTTTTTTTAAACATTGATTAAAATTGGAAATCATCTTGCTTTGTTGATGTGGATAACTACCCTACCGGCAGTATGCTGAAACATATTTTGATGCAACAAGGGCAATTCCAGGAATTCCATGTATGCAGCACTCTACACACACATTCCACTGGTTCCCAGTTGAGCAGCACGTGCATTATCAAGGTTAACTATCCTACTTTATAATAACATTAGCGTAATGTAATAAAAAAAAGGTACAGTATACTGTTTTTCTCAGATGGGTCTAAATCAACATCAGAATTGTCAAGTTACATGATATTCCATTCTAATCAGTTTAGTATTTCATTCACGTAAATCTGTAGGGAGATGACAAAGACCCTAAATATGAAGTATAATTATTTTAATTAGTTTTAATCGTTTATTAGTCAATATTTTAACATGTTTAAATGTTTAGTGTTCTGAGATAAAACCGTTGTGTTGACACTGAAAAAGTCAGTGACGAAATTGATAAAGTATTGCATCAGTAAGCAGAATCAATAGTCATCGGTACCAGTAAAATCTTATCAATTCCCATCTCTAGTTTTCAGGTGAGTGCCCTATTAATACATTGTCAAGGAATGCTGAAAGATGGCCCTTGATTAGGAGGTTCTGCAGTAAAATAATTGTTGATTAACAGTGGTAACCTTGGAAACAGCAAAGTGCAGGTAGCTGAGCCAATGCGGTAGGGGAGGGTGTGATTCCTTGTTTAGGAAGGAACCAGCGGACATTGAATGGTGCAGCTGTATCATTCCTGCTGTCGCCACTGACTTTTATTTTAACAGGAGATGGAAGTGGAGCTGATGGATGTGCTCACTCTCGGTGTACTCCGTGAGGAAGGCCGTACGGAGACCTTTTTTGCCACACCTGAGCAGTATTCTGAAACTTATCCAGCCGCTGCCCACTATTAATGAAATGTTATGCTTCCTGCACCCACAGCAGTGTAAACTTGAAGTATTCAGTCTTTCTCTCTGTGTGTGTGTGTGTGTGTGTGTGTGTGTGTGTGTATAATTACATTACATGATGGGATGATGTAAGTATTAACATGTTAATGAGGTTGTAGGCATTATGATGAGGGGTTCAGCCTGGAGTTGCTGGCAGCAAAGCATTGTGGGGAACCTTTCTAAACATTTGCCCACTGTGAATCAGCTCTAGTGAACAGCACACTTGTGAAAAATGGGATGGCAGTTTCTTCAAAGCACTTTGTATAATTTGCTTATGTAAATTTGAAGAATATATTTCCAAAGCCTGTATTTTTTGTAGTTGACTATTGGGTGATGCCTTAACAATTTTTGAATATACCAGTGTTTGTAATGGGAATTCCCCCTCCCCCAAAGAAGGCAGCTGCTGTTTGTTTGTGGGTTTTTGAAAAGTGGAATGAGTCAGATTTTTCATCCATTTTTAAAAATGTTATTAATGATACCCCGGGGGGGATTTTAAACCACAATTTGGAAGGGGGGCGGGCAGGGGATGCCTCTTGCTAACTTGTTACACTTTATTGGTCATGTTAGAAATTTCCACCTCACAGACAGCTCCAAAGTTAAAAGCTTACTATTATGTAAATATAACAGAGATAGTAAAATACTTTCAACCATATGACAGAAACCCTCTGAATTTTGGTAGAAGATTGTCTATGCTTTAGTCATTTAACATTTTGCCAATCTTAAAAAAAAAAAAAAAGGTACTATTAAGTGCAAAAAGTTTTTTTTTTTTGTCAGGTTTACCATGGTACAACTCAGGAAATAATCTAAGTAGTCTTTTGAACAACTCTTGTTAGTGCTTATTTATACATTTTCTTAATGGTGTAAGTCTGTGTGGGCTGGGCAATTGTAAGTGTATGACACCATAATAAAAGAACAAACTAACTAACTAAAACAAAAGTAATGAAATGGTTAAAAAAATTGCATTTATGTATGAGAAAATGGCATTTCTTTTCTTAAGTTAATGGTGTGTCATCCATTTCTGGTGGAAACAAATTAAGGGCACTTTACACACTAACTTGATAGATTATTCTTGATAGACTACTGGTATGGTTATAAAAATTTCATCAGTTAACTAAAGGAAATTAGATTCTGTGTAATTTTGCTTTTTAAAGTTGCTGATTCCAAACACATTTGTTCATTGTACAACCGTTTATCCTGACTTTTGATATTTCTATAAGAAAGTAAAAATAAAGACCAAGTCAAATCTAGTAGGAAGTGTTTCTGCTAACAGTTTACATTGATTTGGAGAAAAACAAGCAAAAATAACTTATCAGCTTTCAAGAAATGCTTTGTCTTCAGACAGTTGATACTGTTGGTATCAGATTCAAAATGCCAGTTCACTTAGAACACATTTGGTTTGTTCAGGAGCTTTTCAGATTATTAGTCTTTATTCAAATATCTTATTCTCAGTTTCCTGGAAACAACACGAAGTAACACAAAAATGCCATGTGAGTGAGACCAATGTACTATACTGTTCTTTTACAAAATGTGCATGAGTTTGCAATACACAGCTCTATACAACACAGGGTCACGTGCTGAAGGTATGAATACCACGACTGGGTATTGCCAGCTAATCTGTGACGCGATACTCATGATCTCAATATCATGACTGTGTCATGATATATCACAATATTACCATTGTATCCTGATGGCTAGCACTCCAGTACTGAAATGGAACGAGTAAAATTTTAAATAGGCCAAATTTAACTAACAGTCTTTAACTACAAAGGATGACTCAAGATCTTGAAGTTGTCATACCCTTCGATTACATGGTGACGTTTAACTTGTCTACTTCTGAAATGTTGTAAAAGTACAATTTAATGAGTTTTTGCGTTGCAGTTCGTTTAGCTTAGGCTGCATATACAGCACGTGATTTCTAAGATAAAACGTGACTAACACTTCAAAAATAGAAAAATCACCATGTTACAAATGAAGTGTAGAGGTCCATGACAAGGTCCATGACAGCTGCTAGTTACGGTCATGTAAGATTTGCTCACTCTGGACTTCCATGACCCACAAGATGAAGTAAACCTTGTGCTGTTTAACTTCAGCAGTGTATAATGATACGGCAGGTGTGCATCACACATTGCAAGGCTCTACTGTGTGCAGCTTCTAAACCCTTTGTTTTTATCAACCCTGTACTGTTTTGTGTCTTTATAAATGAAGCCAAGGACTGCAACTGTGAATTTTTCTTTTTCATGTATAGAACCAGGATTTAGTTTTGCAGCTTCTGTTGTTTCAAGTTTTTAGCTTGTATGGATTGAAGCATTTAATGGACTGTGTGTTGTCTGGGTTGATGTGTTCCGTGGCTTATTAACTTTTTATTCTGGTGTGACAACGCTGACAAACTGTGTTACTAGTGTCCAATTTAAGACTTTCTTTCTTTAATTCTTTAATGAAGCCAATGTGCATCTAAGTCTCCAACTTAGGACCACCTCCTGTGGCTTCTGTCTCCATCATGGTGAATGTGTAGCTAAGTGAAGTCAATGGCTACAGCTTAGCCTTCCCAGAGTTATAGGTCTTTTGTAGCCACATTGTTAGTGTTTAAACGGTACTGTATGGAAATGGGTATGAAACTGTAGAGTGAGAGAAATAAAGTCATTGAAAGGTTCAAATATTGGGAAAGAATTGTCTCAAACTGAACTATGGTTTATCAATTAATTACATTCTTGACAGCTCTGAGTACTTTTTTACAGTTTTCTGTTTACTTGTGATACACCTTTAACCCATGCGTGTGCTAATCGAGGTTGTAAAGTTAATCAAACGTTTATTTCAAAACGTTTAGTCAACTACTAACTAGGGATCAACTAATATTTTCACAAAGCGGATACCAGCTATTGGTGGCCCTTGAGGCCAGTTGCAAATAGCTAGTGTCGATATTCTGTTCATTTAAAGATTTGAAAAGCAACAAAATGTCTACACAAAGCTGGCATTAACATGAACATTTCATAAAATTTGAAACACCTGGGGAAAATAAAATGCTTGAAAAATAACTTTGATAATAAATGCCTCAAGAAATCACTTCCCAAGACATAAAATTGGCAAAAATGCCTATAAACCGTACACATTTGATAAAAGGAAAGTTCACTGCTGTTAAACAGAATATTACAGTATTTCTTCAATACTCCCATTTCAGTAAGATTTGTAACAGAGAAAGCACAATTTCAGCATGTTCTCCTGTTAGATGACAAATTATTTGCTTACTTATTAACAGTAGTCCTGTATGTATTTCTGGAATTTTTCTAGTAGTGTTTGTTTTATGTTAATGTGTGTTTAAAAAATAAATATTAATGGTTTACTGCAGTTACAATATTTAATATACTATTATTGTTTAATGTTTTATTTGTAAACAATGCGTAATCGTTGCATATGTTTGACATCTTGTTGAAAGCGTTTTGCTGCTTTCAGTAGTAAGATTACTGTTTGTCTTAATGCAAAGTAATGGATATTCACATGCGTCAAGACTTGTCCTGCACCAATATTTTAAGATGTAAAATTGTGACATTTATGTTAATTTTGTCTGAAACATAACAACCGAAATTGAATACCTGAGTTTTAGGCTGAAAACTGACCAGAACCAAATCCAAATCAAAATTTTTAGAACCAAACATCTCTACTTTAATTAATGCATTTCAGCTAGCCCATGCAGTGGGTGGGACTTTGTGCATGACCCCAGAGGTTTTGGAGAAGTGCATGCAACATGCATGATCAGACTTTATTGGTAGTGTATAATTATAAAAGCCCCATTCTGATTATTAAAAATATACCAAGTATCAGCTCTAACAATCGGCAGAACCACTAATCAGTCAATCCCTACTACTTATAAATAATAAACTTTGTGAGGAAAAACTTAATCTGTTTGTTAACATCTTGGTAAATAAGATTCCCCCAAAATGCCACTCTAACAAAATTATTTGCCATCCCGTTTGCCACTCCAGTGTAGATAAAACGCAAATCAAAATGAATATAATAAAATTTTATGATAATTCTTTCCACATAAAGAGCATGTACTGAGCTCAGCCTATCATGTACGTTAACCCTGTAAAGAGCATTCCCCCCCCCCCACTTCATCCACGTCTCCTGCCGTAACGATTGAAATTAAACCGCACAATTGGCAAGATTTATGTTGTTAGTGTATGGCAAAGCAAAAACAAGGTAATGGTAAAAATAATTCATAAACCGTTTACTTTCCGTCCATGTTTCTGGTGTGACTTGCAGCTAGGAGTCTATATAGCTTAAGTTATCATTAGCAGTGGTATACTCAAAACGGCGTCAAAAATAAATCTGAAATTGAAACGCTGTCTAATTAACTTGTAGCACACCAGTCTAGATCCACTCTACCACCAGGCCAGTGTTATGTAGAAGTGTATAGAAGCTTCCCAAGATTACTTACTTACATGTTATATTTACACTTTTTGTATGTACAGCATTTTATACTTGTTCTCAAACCAACAAGAGAAATTTCATTTAACCCTAATAAAACCAGCTGTATGCTTCATCAGGTCTCTTTTTTGTTTAGTAAGAAATCATGGAAACATCATATATAGGTGTACTTCATACATATATCCCTGTGCATCTGACATAAGGGGGCTGCAACACAAAAACATTAAAATCTCCCTGCCATCCCATGCCAGATTCTCTAGATCTGCCCCTGGCAGACTGTAACCAGTTGTAAAAGATCAGTTATGTTGGGAACGCAGCTGATGATTCCAAACAGGAAGTCGGTAAAAGATCATAAGAAAATGTAAGGCTGTTGTGATATGTGTGTGTGATTATATGGCATGATTTTATTTGAACAGCATTCTCAGTATAAAAATTTTGTTAGCTGAATCTTTAATTTTAAGTTGCAGCAAACGTGTTTGATCTGATTTTTTTAAATGGATAATACCGCACTGTTTTAATATGTAATGTAAAGCATTTATTCTGTCCCCTGGCTATGTTTTTGTTTTTTGTGTGTTTTCAAGAAAAATACTGCACAGTCTGCACATGTAGTAATTACTGTTGTATTTGATTAAATTGCAAAAATAATTGTTTTTGTGTCTTAAAAATGGGAGAGACCTGGAACAAAAAAAAAAAAAAAAAAAAAAAAAAAAAAACAACAACGGACGTGGGAAAAATTTTGGAACAAAGGGCAAACATGGTTT
>JABJVR010000034.1:8239134-8306032 GCA_025773905.1 Chitala chitala
GTAGGGTGGCTGTGCCGGGCACACACACGAGAGGTGACCCAGTACTGTTCACTGTGAGTAGGGTGGCTGTGCCGGGCCCACACACGAGGGGTGACCCAGTACTGTTCACTGTGAGTAGGGTGGCTGTGCCGGGCACACGCACGAGGGGTGACCCAGTACTGTTCACTGTGAGTAGGGTGGCTGTGCCGGGCACACACACGAGAGGTGACCCAGTACTGTTCACTGTGAGTAGGGTGGCTGTGCCGGGCACACACACGAGGGGTGACCCAGTACTGTTCACTGCCTGTGTGCTCAGCAGCCTTGTTTACAGATGCAGGTTTTGTTACATACTAAGAACATTTTCATGCATTCATTTAATAACATTATTTATTCTGTACAAAAACTGAAGCACAGTGGTGCATTTTGCCATTAGCACTGCGATGCTGTCTGTATGTACCTTGGGGTGGTGTTACACGGTGCTTATTTCTGTCACTTTGGCACCTTCCGGATGTAGAATGGGGAGACAGTCTGTTGTGATTGTGTGTTTGCTTGGGTTTCTTACAGGGGCATGAAGATGAAGTGTTTGTCCTGGAGCCCCATCCCTTCGACCCCAGAGTGCTTTTCTCTGCGGGTCATGACGGAAATGCCATCGTGTGGGATTTGGCACGGGGGGTGAAGATTCGCTCCTACTTTAACATGGTAGGCATCACAACACGCCCTTCTGTGCTGTAGATGGTTGTGTTCAGTGACTGACACTTGGAACCTGCTGTGGGTGGCACCCTCAGTGGCTCGAGGACATCCAGTTTATGCTGAACCTCCTCCCCCCCCCCACACACACACACACACACACACACACACACACACACACACACACACACACACACACACCTGTACGTGCCTCCAGGTGTATTTTTGTGTCCTGTTGTCTCTTATCTTACTCCGTTTTAACGTTGATGTTAATTGCTTTTGTGTCTAGCTACGCCCTGTGGATGTTAGCTGTCTGCTTGTAAGGTTTGAGTGCTTTGATAGTTTGAATGCTTTTGGAGCAGTCATGTCAGACAAAAACGGTATGTGAAAATAAATAGATTGCTCCCTCGCTTACTCGCTGGGGTAATTTTATTTTTTAGTTCTATAATTATCGTTATTTAGTTTCTTGCCTATTATTAGCAGGGCATCCATAGTAACTATTTGCCAAATAGTTATGAAGCCTAATTTGATTTTAATTTCAATCGCGAGTGAGCAAAGCTTATTAGTTAAAAGGTTGCGATTATAGCGATGGTGGCGTGCCATAATGCACGCAGTGATGCGGTGTCTGTTGACTCCAGATCGAGGGTCAGGGTCACGGAGCCGTCTTCGACTGCAAGTGTTCCCCAGACGGACAGCACTTTGCGTGCACGGACTCGCATGGACACCTGCTCATCTTTGGCTTCGGTTCCAGCAGCAAGTACGACAAGGTAGGCCCACCTGCTTGCCTGCGCGTAGCTGTGCTTGTGAGAGTCTGACATTTGTAGTTGCCAGAATGCCTTTTCACCATAAGGCATTTGCTGACTGACCCGTGTTTTAGTTGCATAGCGTAATTGTGACATGCCACACGTAGCCGACCATCAGTACAGCACCTTTCTGTTTTGCTGTCTTTTGTAAGGTCTGTTAAGTGTGTTTGCTGTTGACGAGATTTATTGTCATTCTCCCCTTTTAAAGTGTCCCATGGTTCCTGCTGGCAGGTTTGCCCATTGAACTCTGCGACCTCTCAATGTTTTAGATTGCAGATCAGATGTTCTTCCACACTGACTACAGGCCGTTGATCCGCGACGCCAACAACTACGTGCTGGATGAGCAGACCCAGCAGGCCCCACACCTCATGCCCCCCCCTTTCCTGGTGGATGTGGATGGGAACCCCCACCCTTCCCGCTTCCAGAGGCTGGTGCCCGGCCGGGAGAACTGCCGGGAGGAACAGCTCATTCCCCAAATGGGGGTCACGTCATCAGGTGGGCATTGTTTAGGGGAGGTTATGTGGTCAAATATTGGGGTAGGCCTCATTCAGAACAAGAGTGGGAGGGAGCATGTTCCTGGGTGGTCATTTCTGAAGGTGGGTGGGGGGGGCCCACCACTTTTCCAGATGGGTGTAGTCAGGATGGAGAGGCGTGGGACGTGACCTCAGTGTGGTCCCTTCATCACTCTGGGAGGCTTTGGTGCATGTTTCCAGCTGTGTGATGAATCTGCCTGATAATATATTCACAGGCGATGCTTCAGAATGCATTATGTGAGCGCGTGTGCCTGTTTAATGTGGTGGAGCGTTGTTTACTATGCTCATCAGTGTCACCGATTGGCCGCTGTGATTTATCCACTGTCATCCGTTATCTTTATATCAGCTAGTATTCGTTGTTTTGTCAGTGCAAATAATGGAACTAAAAATAATCATGAGGTAATGGTTTTGATGGTGCGCCTTTCATCTGAGATTAATGAAAAATGGGTAGTACGAGAGAGTGTGGGAGGGCTTGCAGAGCCACACTGCAGCAGACCGCAGAGCCGTCTGGTGTGATCCCTGTGCTTCCTGTCCCAGGGCTGAACCAGGTGCTGAGCCAGCAGGCGGGTGATGGCTCCAGCCCCCTTGACAACATGATCCAGCGGCTGCAACAGGAGCAGGACCAGCGGTTGTCCGGGGACACGGGGGGCAGCACCCCCAGCAGGGCTACCAGAGGTGACTGCCACACACGCTCGCGTGCTCACCTGCTCCAGCCGCCTACTCGTTCTCTTGAGCTGTTCACCTGTTTTCTGTGTGTTTTATACAACTCGCTCATCCACCTGCCCAGGAACTAACTGACTTACCTGCCCCCTCCTTGACTCTTCACCTGTTTGCGCCGTCAGCTTCCCCCGACTTGCTGAGCGAGTTGCTTGTCTGCCCACTCACAGACGTGGAGACGGAGCTCAGCTGTGTGATAACCCTGTCTGTAAAGTGTCCAAGGCAGACCTTATCTGACCAACCCCTGCTGTAACACGTCGTAAACAGCTTAGCCGTACGTAATGACCAGCTGTCTCAGACGAAACGTATGCGTGTTGTAAGGGGCCCCCATCAGTAAAGCAGCAGGAAAGCAGCTTGATCATGTTTAAATAGTCTATACATTGGTTGATTCACTGCTGATTCTCCTGCCAGGCTGTATACTTTTGTTTGGCATGAAAACTTTGATGGATTTTCTTTACCGGCTTTAAAGGTTTACTCCTGTCTTAAATGTCTGTAAGTATGTAATATAATGAATGGCTGATTGCTGTCTAAGAGAAGCTTTATCTAGTCATCCACATTTCCAGCGACATGCTGGAAAACCCTTCCTGTCTTATTTGGCCTGTTGTAACACTCTCATTGCCCTTTTTCTGGATCCGATTAGTCTGTGACACCATAATGTGTGCGGTGTGTTTTTCCAGGTTCTGTGGGCTCTTTCCCGGAGGTGCACTCCCCACCCAATGTAGGGTTACGTCGCAGCGGGCAGATAGAAGGGGTGCGTCAGATGCATAGCAACGCCCCACGGAGTGAGATTGCCACTGAGAGGGACCTGGTGGCATGGAGCCGCCGCGTGCTGGTGCCCGAGCTGCCTACTGGCATTGCCAGGTATGTGCCCACTTTTGCGTGTGGGGTAATTGACATGCATACAGTACCCTCCCTGTTTGTAGGGTACCACACATATCAGCACACAAATGTGCACACAGGCCCTGAAAATCTCATTCTGATGGCCAGGTAATAACTAGTGAATTACCCTATTGCAGTCATGCTTCACATGACTTAATTGCACTCAGCTCATCTAAACTGCATATCATATGTCATCGGTGTTTACATAAGCTGCTTTGTGTGACAGTAAACACACATGCATGTTCACACAAATGCAAACACTTTGATTTCAGTGGTATAATTATTAAGCAGTTGTTTTGAGCAATCCTTTTGAGTTAGGATCAAGCAGCAACATGTGCTGCTTAAATATGTATGATTTCATTAATAAACATGGAGCAGACTATTAAGTACAACAGCATAGTAGAAAAGCTTGTTTTGTTTGCAGTAAGCAGGAGGCATGGAGAGCAGCTAAGGGTGAAGAGGAGAACAATAACTACAGGTCTGAGCGGCGGCGTCGCTCGCTGGCTAGCCACCTGCACCGTGAGCCAAAGGTAGGGCTATCATTCCCCCACAACCCGGCACCGTGAGTCAAACATAGGGCTATCACCCCCCCCCCCCACAACTTGCACTATGAGCCAAAGGTAGGGCTGTCACCCCCCACAACCGACACCGTGAGCCAAAGGTAGGGCTATCACCCCCCTACAACTTGCACTATGAGCCAAAGGTAGGGCTGTCACCCCCCACAACTAGCACCGTGAGCCAAAGGTAGGGCTATCACCCCCCTACGACTTGCACTATGAGCCAAACATAGGGCTGTCACCATGCTGTTTGTGCAAGGAACTGACAAAGAATGAACTGTAAATTTGAACTTTTTCAGGGACATGAAGTCTCCAAACTATATCAGTATCTTTCACCCTGTATTGGTTTTGAGCTCTAGTAGAGCCTTCTGCTAAAATCAGCCTTTTCCCATGGGCCCTGTTAAAGTCGGTGTCTGTTTGGTTGATGTCTTGTAGACTTTCTCTCCACGCTGTGCGCCTGAGCAGTCCACTGACGAGCCCCGCCGGCCACAACCCAATCAGCACAGCTACCACACGCGTGCCGCCGTGGAGGAGAACAGCCGGCAGAGCGAGCCAGCCGAGGACGAGAACACTTCCTCCGAGGTGTGGCCTGGTGTCATGCCAGTTGCCCTGTCCTGCTGTCTCCCGCCCCCTCTCCTCTGTTTCATCTGACATGTGGCTCACCGTACCTCTCTGTACTCCACAGGGTGAAGGGGAGGTGCGGCCTCCCAGTGGGGACACCTCAGAGGAGGAGAAGGAGGGTAACGAGCCCTGGCCAGATGACAACAGCAGCTCCAGGTGGGTGTGTCAGTAGTCAGTGTCAACTCCCAACTCACTGTAATGTATGGGGGGGCAGCTTAGTGTGAATCTGTGTGATACCCCAGAGTTTTAATATTTAAATAGGTAGATGTTTTAATGCATTCTCCCATCTAATGTAGCAGTTCTGTAGTAACTAAAATTATTTACGGTAACAGTTGGGGCATACAATTCGTATGAGTTTTGGCTACAGTGTAGACCTGTACTTCCGGACCTTTGGGACCTGTGATTCCTTCCCCCCCCCGCAATTATTCCTACATGTTTTTTGGTGTGAATGGACACATTTGGTGGCACTGGTTGGTGCCATTGGCCTTTTGCTTGGGTGGAGCTGGGTGCGTTTGGCCAGCGTAATATGACGAGATCCGGACCTCTGCGTTGCAGCGACTACTCCAGCGACTACTCGGACTGGACGGCTGATGCCGGAATCAACCTGGAGCCGCCAAAGAAGACCGTGCGGCACAAGAAGAAGACAGCGAGCAGCTCGGAAGAGGACGGCGAGAAGAAGAAGGAGAAAGACAAGAAAGAGCGGAAGAAAGAGAAGCAAGAGAAGAACGGCCTACTACCAAAGAAGAAGAAGCCAAAGGAGAAGAGGATGAAGGTGCGTGGCATCTCCTTCGTGGTCCGCATGAGATTTCACGCCCAGGAAGCTGCACAAACACATCCGTGTACTTACAGTACTTACGTTTTGTTAATGTCTGAAATAGGGTCAACTGAGGGTGAAAAGCAATCAGTTGCAGCTAATATGAGGATAACAGGCCCACCCCTCGGTAATCATTTAGCGTAAATATGTAATGAACCTCAAGATGATTTGACCAGTACATAAGATAATGTTCCTCTACCTTTATCTTGTTATCCGTTTCAGATTCACAAATCTTCAAGAGGAAAATATTCTCTGCTGTTGGAATGGCATTTAATTTAATTTACATGTTTAGTCTGCTTGTTCACAAACTTCTGCAGATTCATTTTGGAAATGTAAATAAGTCAATCAAGCCACCCTCAAATCTCTTTCTGCTAATGACATGCTGGAAATTCTGAGATTAAGGCGTTGATTTGCATATGTAAATGCTGTCTTCCAGTCTCTTCGTTTCTGACCTGCAAGGCAAAGTGGAATATGATACATTTTTAATTAGGGATGCTGTTACCTCGATTGGTAGCTGGGGTTGAAAGTACACAGCTGACTGTATTTTAGGCACAACAGAGCAGCAGAGCATGCTGGGAATAACTGTAGCAGTAACTGGATTCTAGAAAGCATTTTCTTGGGGATGTTTAAACGGACTGTTCAAGGAAACTGTAAAAGCATAGTTAAATGGGACTTAAGCAGTTATGTTGTGTTATTATAATTTGCACTTACCAGAAAATGCAAGAAGCCAAATTTCCAGACTCACTTGGCCTTTACAGGGCCTTTTGACCTTCAGCAAACTGAATGCAGTCTGAAGTTCTCCAGTTTATCCCAGTTTCTAGTTGCCATTTTTCCAACAGAGAAGGTCCAAGTAAGACGTGTGGTGCTGTGTTTGTCACTGAGGGGAGGCATGTGTGTCCAGGGCCCCGTTTACACCCCGCGTCCATTCCTGCAGAGGCTGCCTGTGGGGGAGTTTCAGGATCAGGGCCTGACTCTGGAGGAGTGGCTACCCTCAGCCTGGATCACTGCCACCATGCCCAGAAGGTGTCCCTTCAATCCGCAGATGGGAGATGAGGTAACTCACCACATAGCTGTTTAATCCCCACACACTTGACATTTTTGCTCACTTGGGAATATTTTCCCTCCTGTTGTTTTTCCACTGCTTTCAGCCCATATAGATTCCATTGTTTAGTTTATGTCAGTTATGTATTTTTAATAGTGATCCTCTGTAGGTAAGTCCTACAGTGATTAAAAGGTGATTTATGATATTTAAGATAATTAGACAATGTTAATGCTAATAGTATTTAAATATTTATACAACAGGGAAAAATAAACCTTATGTGGAGCCCAGATGTCTGTCTGCTCCCCTGAATATGCCAACCAGATACAGGTGAAAAATGCATGTTCTGACCCACCTTAAGAGTGTCATGTGACATGTTCGCACTTTCCTGGTGCTCTGTAGGTGTACTACTTTCGTCAGGGCCACGAGGCCTATGTGGAAATGGCTAAGAAGAACAAGATCTTCAGCATAAACCCTAAGAAACAGCCCTGGCACAAGATGGAGCTCAGGGTAATGCTGTCCTTTACTCTCTGGGATTTCTTACTTGAGCAGCTACAGTTAATGTGTGCTTTTTTTTTAATTGCATGTTTGTGTTTGTGTGACTGTTGGCTGAGAGTCTCAGGTGCAACAGAGGTCTCCATGATGTTTTTAGAGGCCCCCTAGAAAGCACTGCTTATTTGCAGGTTGTTTTTTTCCACATTCACACTTAAACTGTGGGGCTGGATCAGGGCTGAAAAATGCCGGCCAAGCCGGAGTCATATCCACACTTTAATAAGTACTACTCAGAAAAAGGCGTTGCTTTACTTGATACATGCAAATAAAAGACTGGTAAAAACAAAGTGACACGATTGCATGTGATAGCTTGTGAAAATTGAGTTTGTGATGTTACTTGCATGTAGTGAAACAGATATGCCATGTCTAACTGTATGTCTGCTAAAGTTGCAGATAACGTCTCTAAACATCTTAGTGTTTCTGAGCTAACGGTGTCTGTACCTTTTCATTGTGTCAGTTGTAGTGTTGTCAAGTAACTTGGATGCAAGTTTTAGTAAAGTAAAAACGTAAACCCACCGCAACGGTTCTCTCACTGTAACAGCGGCACTGAGATGTCCACATTATTTCCTATTTTTTACCTGATTAGTTTATATAATTAAATGTATAGTTATTCATGTACTGTTAGAGGGCAGCATTGTTTTTTTCATACACCTGCTTAATTTACAGATATATCACACTTTTTTCTGACTTTCAAAGTCCCATTATATTTTCTGTTCGGACCAAACAGCCAATACCACGTCAGTGTGCCAACTGTAGCGTCATTTTGTTTAAAAATAATTCAGAGGCATATACAATTTTACTGGTAAAGCAAAAACATGCAACATAACACTAACATCTAACTCATTTGAACCGTATACCAACCGCTCTGCCTCTGTTCTTGCACTCCTCCTGACACTGAATATTGTTGTGCACTCCAAATTCAATAGTGCTGTTACAACAACATCTCTCCATGCTTTCCATCTTGAATTTAAAAATTATACCATCTTCACTCAAACCTTACGCATGCTGCTTGCAGTCCAAAAGCAGAAATGCCCCAGCCAGTCAGACCACTGTGATGTGGTTGAGGGTGGAGTCTGGCCCAGTTAGACTCATGTCCTGAGCAGGGCAGCTATGGCCTTGCTTTCAGCCCTGCAGTTGCTACACAGGGGTGCGCATAGCCTTGGCCAGTCCAAATCGTGCATGTGAACACCCTTTATTTGTGTTCTCCACTGGTCAGGTTTCAACTGGATGCTGTGTGTGTGTGTGTGTGTGTGTGTGTGTGTGTGTGTATGTGTGTGTGTGTGTGTGTGTGTGTTACGACAGGAGCAAGAGCTGATGAAGATCGTGGGGCTAAAGTACGAGGTGGGCCTGCCAACGCTGTGCTGTCTGAAGCTGGCCTTCATCGACTCCGACACGGGCCGACTCACAGGCGGCTCCTTCTCCATGAAGTGAGTGTTCACAGCACAGGATGTGGAGACTGCTGCTGGGAAATGGGTGAACCTGCAGTCAGCTGGCTAACATTTGAGTCACGTTAAAACATGTTCTGTTTGCAGGTACCACGACATGCCTGATGTCATCGACTTCTTAGTTCTTCGACAGCAGTTTGATGAAGCCAGACACAGACAGTGGAGAATAGGTCAGTGTCCCTCTCCCACAGCATCTACACAAGCGCTTCATCACACAGCCTACCTGGCCTGACACTGCAGCCCCTTGTGAATCACGACTGATGATGATGAATATACAGTTGTTTTTGTTATACATTTGCCGAGCAGACTGCTGAATTTACACTTGTAGTTTTTGTTGATGAAATAAGAGGTTTTACGGGAAAGAGTACGAGCTTGATGTCAGATGGCGTACTGAAGGAAACTGCGCTAACGTTGCGGAAAAACGGCTTTTATATATCGGCCGCGCATAATTTAAATCCTCTTCAGTATCACAGTTAAGTGTTGCCATTTGAGGAGGCTGGAGGGGTGGGCTGGAGTCTGCGTGAGCTGAGATAAGGACACAACGTGCTCTGACAGCGGTGGATGTTGAGTATGTAAATCAGACAAGCGTGCCAGTGAACGGAGCTCCCGTCTTTGTTCCAGTTGTGTCGTAAACATTTTAGATGAACACCGCTAGTGTGTGCTCATCTTGCAGCTGGTCTTGGCGTAGGTGAGCGGGTACTTTTGGGAAACGACGGGAGTTTTGGGAAAATGAATCACTCTGGGGGGTGGGTGCACGGATGATGTAATAGCAAACGTTAGTTCAGCTTGTTCGATGAAGTCAAGGTTCCTTAACAGCATTCCAGACATGAGTAATTTAATGCTGCACTCCTGTGACTTAATGTGCTTACCTTTTTTTTTTAGTCCAACTTCTGAATGCTTTTTAATAATCCTGTTATATTGTGATTTTTATTTGCATTTTGTTGTGAGTAGGGACAGTTTTATGGGCTCAGAATGTCACATTGTTTATTTATATTCATGGGCTGACATTTCTTGTAGACTTGTGATAGATATGTGAATGTTAATGAAAATGGTACGCCTTGGCTTGATAGTGAAAATTCTGTATCGCTTCAGAGTTTAATGAAATCTGAGATGGAAAGGCCATGTTTTGAAATCTCACTGTGCCCCCCTCCTCCCCACACCACCACCACAGGTGACCGCTTTCGGTCCGTCATCGACGATGCGTGGTGGTTTGGCACTATTGAGAGCCAGGAGCCCTTCCAGCCTCAGTACCCCGACAGCCTGTTCCAGTGCTATAATGTCTGGTGCGTTTGTGCCGCAGTGCGTTTGAACTTGTTGTCCGTGTTTGATTTTTAAATTTGGCTCCAGCAGTCCTTCTGAGTAGCGACCTTGTCTTTCCTCAGCTGGGACAATGGAGACACAGAGAAGATGAGCCCATGGGACATGGAGATCATCCCTAATGACGGTGAGTAACGCCGGGGCAGGGAGCGACAGGCAGTAATGTCCGGAAGTCAGACCTCCTGGTTATGGGTAGACAGCAGTATGAGAGGCGCCCCTCTGATTGCCTTCAGTTCATAAAAGCCAGCAGTAGGTAGAGGTGAGAAAGTGCAGGGATTGGTGACCACTGTGCTCCCAGGGCCACGCTGAGAGAGTGCAGCCTGCAGTCTAGTATGGAAGACTGGGGTGTCACACAGTGATGCTCTAACTGCAGTGCAATACACAGGACCATATGTATAGAAACAAATCAGCGTTCCAGGTATACCACACACAAGCACTCACAGACGCAGAGCCCCTTTCTGCTGATATTAATAAGGAATTAGGTCTGCTATGAGAATTCTGCTCTGTGATTGGCTTACGCCAGATTCCATTTCAGAGATACTTACTATTCTCTAGTCTCATTAACGGAGCGATATGAAGTACGTGCTTCTATATACAAAGTAATTAACGATTTGTGACCAGTCAGAAGTCTGCACTGCCTATAAGCTGTCTGGTTTTCAGTGATTGTGTTCAGACTTGTTGAGGCCTACATTCTGTGTGCTCATCTTCCTCATGTGAAAAATGGACACAAGTCATTATGGTTTGTCATATTCTAGTCTTTACAGGGGAAATATTTCAAATTGTACTGTTGTCTTGCTTTTTAAATTTTTTATTTTTGCCATGATGAATGACAGATTTACTGGCGTATGATAGCCATGGGTTAAGTGTGGTAATGGTGGGTCTGTGTTAGTCTTCTGTGTTCCTTTTACTTTCCTTTGTCTGCACCACCTGACATATAGGGTGGAGGAAATGGCTCCGTCAATGACGGCACGGTGGCATGGTGGTTAGCACTGTCGCCTCGCACTTCCAGGCCTGGAGTTTGCATCTTCTCCCTGTGTTTGGTGGGTTTTCTCCGGGTTCTCTGGTTTCCTCCCAAAGACATGCGGGTTAGGTGGATTGGTGTCTCCAAATTGTATCCCATAGTGTGCAGGACTCCACACAAAAAAATAAGTTAGGGATCCAGTGGCTCCTAGGTCAGAAAAAGCTAGACGCCAGTGATTTAATTTTTTTTTTTGTGCCACATAACAATAAACCCAAAATTTTAAAACACCTTGTTGTCTTGTGTCTGCTCTCTTTTTACAGTATCTTCCTCTGTCTTCTGAATGTTCTGGGAACTGAAGTTCACTTAAACTGGGACTCGAACATCTTTTCCAACTTGCACGTGCTAACGGTGTACTGTGTGGAGCGCTCTTCGTGATCACGCAATTCAATTCAGTTTATTTTTATATAGCGCCTCTCTCAAAGCGCTTCAAAGTGATCACGAGCATTTTTATGCTTTTGGCTACCGCCATGCTTTTTCAGTCTCTTTTTTGAAATGGTTCGTTCCTGTAAGGAAATCTGTTTTCCGGCTATTTCTTTGCCTGTTTTAGAACAGAAGTCACAAAACATTTTCTGTGTTTCAGGGTCATACCTCAGCCATGAAAACTCTTGACTCCAAGAAGTTTTTAAATGTCTTTCGGCCCGGAGTTTGTTGACTAACAGGAAGAGCTGCTTGCGTCTGTCGTTCTCTCTCGCACTGTTAGCCCAGATGCAGGACCTGCTCTTTTATTAGCATCTTAAGTGTCATCGGCGTTGGTGCTCGACAGGGAGGAGGATGTTTTTCAAAAATCTGATATCTTCGATTTTTCCATCGCAGGAAAGTGATTCTCGATTTTATATTTTGGCGCTTTTGAGGTGGCGCTTCATTATTTTATGACGTCAACACAACAAATCGAATGATAGGCTTTTGGTCACAAAACTCGCATAACCTGTGGTCGCCAATGGCGACCTCTGGAAAAGTATTACTCGCAAAATAATGCTTTTTTTTTTTTGTCGTCAATGTGACCATTTTGGTCGCAGTCTGAAGCCCTGTTGTGTGTGTGTGTGTGTGCGCGCACGTGCGTGCATGCCCTGTGGTGGGTTGGCGCCCCGCCTTGGTTGTCCCTTGCTCTGTGCCCTATGTCTCCTGGGATGTGCTCCAGTCTTCCCATGACCCTTAACAGGGTGAAGAGGTATAGAAGATGAATAAATGAATGAAATGGCCCCCTCACCGCTGCCTCTTCCATCACTCTGTGTGCTTCCCCCCCCTCTTGCGTTCTCTTTGTCAGGTGAACATACCTTGAGCTCTTCACTCTGCAGGTCACTTAAACTAATGTACAGCTTTAATGATTTAGACAGTGTAGAGGAAATTATTATGCTAAAAGTGGCTTTCATGTTTGCAGCCATTATAGCTGAATAGACATTCATTTTGGACTGCCCCACCCCCACCCCCATTGTGAAATAGATAGTTTTGCCTGTAGGATTATGACCTCACAGTCTGTGACTTTGGAACGTGACTGTGAGGTCATAATCCTACAGTATTTCTGTAACCTGCCCGTTTCTGGAGGTCCTCTCCCATGCACGAGCGGGATCTCAGGTTGGCAAGTGCAGGCACAGTGTGCTGACAGTGCCCATCCCATCTTCCCGCAGCCGTGTTCCCTGACGTGCTGGGCCAGAGCGTACCGCTGACGCAGGAGGAGCAGCGTGAGCTGCTGTACGTGCCACTGGAGGGCGAGTGGGGGTCCAGCACGCGTAATGCCGAGTGCGAGCGCATCATCAGTGGGATTGACCGACTCTGCACCCTGGGTACACAGGCCAGACCTGCTATCGCCGCTGCCGCTGATGCGGTACACAACAGATTTTGTAACTGCTTTTTCTCCCCACTCCAGACATTGCCGCCCCCTTCGCGTCTCCTGTGGACCTGCAGGCGTATCCCACCTACTGCACGGTGGTGGCCTACCCCACCGACCTCAGCACCATCAGGGAGAGACTGAAGAACCGCTTCTACAGGTCTGGCTCCGGCCCGCAGGTCCTGTCGCTACGGCCTTTTTCGGGTCCACGTGTGAGCACCGTGTGTAAGCTCTGTCCTGTGCCCCGTTGTGTGTCCACAGGCGGATGTCCTCACTGATGTGGGAGGTCCGCTACATCGAGCACAATGCACAGACATTTAATGAGCCAGGCACTCCCATTGTTAAAGCTGCCAAGTTTGTGTCGGATTTAATGCTGCAGTTCATAAAGTAAGTTTGCTTCAATTAGAACTTAGATTTTGTGTCCTTTTGTATTTTTCAGTCAGGTTTAGTTAAAATTCTGTAAAGGCACAGATAATTCATAGCACCATTTAAATATATTTAAAAGTCAGGTGTATGTACAGTGTAGGTAATTTTTTTTTTTTTTTTGTTTTTATAGGGACCAGAGTTGCACTGATATTATTCCCTTGTACAACAATATGAAGAAAAAGACTTTTTCCGACACAGAAGAGGTACGTGTAAGGAAATCAAGCAGAATGTGCTGCCTCAGCATCTCTGGTTTGTCACTGAGCGTGTCAGAAGCACTGCTACAAAACTCAGGAGCCCTGTTTGTTACAGGAGGAGGAGGAGGAAGAGGATGCAGACACTCCTGGGACATCCACACGCAAGAAGAAGGTATTTCTTCCTGAGACGCCTTAACACTTATTAGTTATGTGCATAAACTACCAGAGTGGACTCTGTCCGCCTGAGCTGCGTGCCGTGTGTCCGTCTGCCTGAGCTGAAGGTACGCTCCTGTCCCTTCGTCTGCACGCAGGAGCCCAAGCCAATCCTGAGAAAGCTCCGTAACAGGCCCCAGTCGTATGACATCAAGGCTTGGAAGAGCCGCTGTAAGGAGCTGCTGGACCTCATCTTCCAGTGTGAGGACTCAGAGCCCTTCCGGGAGCCTGTGGATCTCCAGCAGTATCCGGTACAACACAAGCTCTGTTTTGTCGGGAGTCACCCTACAGACAGTTAGCTCTCCGTTAGCAAATGATTGAGTTGCAGATTCCAATTCACCAAATGGTAGCTTGTAGAATACGGTGACTGAAGTGTATTACAGCAAGCCTCTGTGATCTGTGTATTCAGGACTACAGGGATGTCATTGACACCCCCATGGATTTTGGCACTGTGCTGAAAACCCTTTTGGCTGGGGACTATGAGTCCCCCATTGACCTGTGCAAAGACGTGCGACTCATATTCAGCAACTCCAAGGCTTACACCCCCAGCAAGAAGTCTCGGGTACGAGCAAGTCATGTACTTTCAATGTGATGGCTCTCAGTCTCTGATGTTCCATCTGCATAGTGTGGGGTTTAACATGTAATAGTTGTTGTAGGAAGAGGATGCAGTGAAGGTCCATGTGTCTTCTCTGAGCTTGCTTCAGTTAAATGTCAAGAGATTTCTGGAAGGTACCCTAGATGAGTATAATCAGGAGCAGGAAGCTAGCAGGTTCCAAAGTACACCTTGGCTGTATGTATTGTGAAGCATGTTCCTTCACCCTCATATGCCCATCACAGATTTACAGCATGAGCCTCCGCCTCTCGGCACTCTTCGAGGAGCACGTATCATCAATCATCTCAGATTATCGCTCTGCCCACCGTTTCCACTCGGCCAATAAACTGACCAGGCAGCGGCTGAAACGACGCCGAAGCTCCTCCCCCTCAAGCAGCGCAGCCTCAAGGTAGGGCCATGTGTCATATTTATAACCTGGTCGGGCACATGGATCAGTATTTCCTGTCTGGGGGGCTGAAGGACAGTGTTTACTCAGGGCTATTGCCACTCTGTATAACATAAAACAGTGATTCCCAACTGGTGGAGCATGGTGCAAAAGTGGGTCACAAGTTCATACTGAATGTGAATCGCAATCATGTAACACTTGTCCAAAAATAAAACTGAAATATTGAAGTCTAGTACATTTCTGGTACAGTGCTTTTATTTTGAAGTATTGTTTCCAGTTGTAGCGGCTAATAGACATCTACCTGACAGCGAACGCTAACCCTTAGCGGTCTTTTAAATTTTTCACCACGTTGTGCTGTTGTCCGTTTTTAATTTCCGGTTAACAATAACATTGAATTCTGTGCAAAAAAACTAAACACAAAGAACATTCTAGGCACCCAAAACTACTCAATATATCATAAAAAAATTTTAATTGACAGCGACACGGTATGTGAAAATAAAGCAATAAGATTAAATGTGTGTTGATTTAACTTTTGTGTGGACTTTGCAATAATGATAAAGTAGAAATACGAACCCTGAGGTTGAACCAGTTGGGAACCACTGACAATAAAGGCAATGGTTTCCCCAGTTACAGTCCAAAAAAGATAAAACTACTTTAATCATTTGGTTTGTGTGCATGTGCATGCATGCATGCCTTTCAAGACACAGACACTTGAACATGATCTTTCTGTCACTCAGCCCGGAGCGTAAGCGCCGAGCAGGCCGGGCTCAACTGCCTGCAACACCCACTGCTTCCCCTCCCTCGCTGGGACCCTCTCGGCCCCCGGCTCTCAGGCAAAACCCACCCCAGATGAATGGGAGGGTGGAGCCCCCGGCTGCAATCCGCACTCGCAGCGTTGCACGTCATGAAAACCACGCCGCCACTGACCCTGCGTCGACATCCGCCAGCCGCGAGCTCCCTGGCCGTGGCAAAGCTGGTGGGTGTTGCGTTGCTGTGTGCAAGAAGCCTGCACTGGTTACAGATGGTGTATGTTTCTAAGCTGTTTTGTTTTTCTCCCTTTTTTCTGCCTTGTTTCCTTGTCCTACCTCAGGGACTGAGCCACCCTACAGGTATCTCAGAACCCAGAACTCCACCTCTTCCCCAAGCCTGTCTAGTGATACAGACCAGGCCAGGCTTTCGTCACAGAGCCCCAACAGCACCAGTAACCCCACGCGGAGGAAACTGAGGCCGCCATCACTCCGCCGGCCAGGTGAGATACAGTGCAAGGGTTTAGGTGAGTGTGGCTTGTGTTGAAAGGGAGTGCTTGAATAGCGGTCAAAGTGTGGGTGTTTTGGGTGTACTCAGGCTGTGATCGAGCCGGGACGTGAGGTAGCAGACAGGCACTGTAAAGATCTTCATGTGCCTGACAAGTGGTTTTTTTCTTTGTTCCCCCACCTGCCTTCATTATATTAAAAATTTTCATCCTAGTGACACCCCAGCAAAGTCCGACTTCACAAAACAGTGTTCAGTTGAATGGCCACAGCAATCACATGACCCTGGGCATGGGGCGGAGAGGACGCAGACCAAAGGTGGAGATGCCAACGAAGGCGGAGGTCATCACAAAGCCGCCGGGGAAGAAGCGGGGACGCAAGAGCAAGAAAGAGCTGGAGGAGCTACACAGGGCAGGGCAAGGGAACAGCACGGAGACAGAGGAGGAGCAGGAGCGCTCTGCCAGCGATGAGGCTGGGGCCACCCCTTCGACCGCACCAGACGGCCTTGCGGAGGCAGGCCGACTGCGACGTGTCAGGAAGTCCAAGGGCCCAAAGCCACTGGATGAGCCACTTGCTGGCCAGGACATTGATAGCCCCAGAGTGCTGCGGAGGAGCAGCCGGAGGCAGACTGAGGAGCTTGCAGCACCCCCGGGCCCACAGGAGGGTGCAGCCAGTGCCTCTGACCGAGTACTGCCACCAGAAGAGGAGGATGAGGGAGCCTCCAAGGGCCCCATGAAGACTCGGAACCAGGGCCGCAGGACAGCCTTCTACAACGAGGATGACTCTGAAGAAGAGCAGAGGCAGCTGCTGTTTGAGGATCCGTCCATCACATTTGGCACTTCCAGCAAAGGCAGGGTACGAAAGCTGACCGAGAAAGCCAAAGCAAACCTGATTGGCTGGTGAGCGGAAAACATGGCTGACAGGAGAAGTCAAGAAAATCCTGATTGGCTGGAGGACAGAGACCTTAGCTGATGGATGAAGTCAGGGTGAACCTGATTGGCTAGTGAGCATAGACCCTGCCTTGTGATGTCCAGGTAAACAGCCACCTGAGGACAATGCAAAACCTTGCTGCTATGCTGTGCATTCAGTCATAAATCGAAGCACGGGACCAAAATGGGGCCCTTTTACGGCCATCCTTTGATAAATGTATAATCCCACTTTACGCTTACTGTTACAGATGCTACAGTTTTAGCCTGTCCAGCGCAATATTCACAGTTGTTGATAGAATACAGATTTAGTGACATTTCAAACCTTAACACTTCACTAGTGCAAGATATTAAGACGTGATTTCTAGTAATCATGCAGAGTAAACTGTGGTTTAGTTATTCAACAGGATTTTAAATATCACTATCACTGGTCGTGAGGTCGGTCACGTTCACGTCTGTTCAGTATGGCTTGAAGAATTCAGTACCCATTGTTTTACCCTCCTCCAGCCAATGAATTGGCTTTACAAAACATCTACGATATCTGGTCTGCATCTTCAGACTTTTTTTATACAAAAAAACTTGAAAATGCATCCCTTTGTGCTTGTAGCCTTTTGTAATGCTCACATTTTGTACAGTTTCTACTTGTGAGGTGTCAGGTCACCCTGTTGTGTGTGGTTTATACACAGGAAAGACAGACTGGAGCACCCACAATATCTCACCCTGGTTCTGTAGTTATTCACATTTATGAACCCCACAAACGTAGTGCCATACCTCCTTTCTGGTTTATCTTGCTGCTTGTGGGGTGGGGGAGTGTTGGAAGATCATTTCAAAGGAATTTAAATTTGTAGTATACGTTTTATTTTATTTTATTTTTTTGTACTTTTGGTACAGGTAATTTGTGGTATTTGCACCCCATGTTTATTTTGTCCAAAGAAACCTAAGTTTTCATTTGAACCTATTAAGTGTCGCGTAAGCAGTTGAGGCTGAATGCTTTGGGATAAAGTTTTGTATAGAAGCCCTGTTTGTGGATTTGAACTGACAGACACATGGCTCTGTGTCTGGGTACGTTCTTGTAGCCATCTGCCTGCAGGTGCATGGTACTGACTCCTGAGAAAAATGCACAATTACCATATACAGTTGGCTTTCTGACCTTCAGACAGACATGATATAACTTGTTATAGAGGTGATATAACTTATTTTTCATTGTCTCACGCCCGCTCTTAAGTATATGAATATGAAATGCATCAAATTTAGCAATAAATTGTGCCTTTGTCTAGTTTCAAACATAATTTCACCATATGTACACGTTTAACATTGGCCAAAACAGCTGTGCATTGCATTTTCCATTTTTCCATTGCATTTTCCATGCATTTTCCATTTTGAGCATTTCAAGAACTTCCTGTGCTCTGTCCATTGTAAGTTGAGAGTGCTTAGAGTTCATTAGTAAGAGTAGGTCTTGGGTCACAGTTTGAAACTTGTGCAAACCAGTGCTGGTACACAGGCGTCTCTGCTCTATAACACCCTCTGTAGCTTTCTTTTTTGGGGAGTTGCTCATTTAAATTGTGAAGCTTGCTTCCGCCACCAGTCAGTGGTTAGGATATACAAAATGAAAGTAAGAGTAAAGTTTAGTCTTAAAACTTTTTTTTTTAGTGCTTGACAAGAAATGCATTAAATTCTGTTCAGCTTGAAAAAGGAAAGGTTGCTTGAAAAATGCTTCAAAACTAAAGCACTTGTCATAGGTGCCAGTTGTGTTGTCTGGTAATAAGGGGAGCAACAAGCTAATAGCTATTTTTAAATGTTTGTGGTTGTGAGAGAGAGAGACGTACTGCAAGCTGCCTATTTGAATTTATGCTTTATTCCTACTTTGCATGGTTTCAGATAGAGTGCTGCCTCAGTTAAATAGAGGAAAACCTTAAATGTATTCTTAAGTGCTGAGAATGGCTGCACATTTGGTTTCTTGGCATGTGCTGCTTTTCCCGTCTCGTGTGACCAGCTGAATCCTGTCACATATTACCAGTTCACTGTACTTGTACCACAAAATGAAGCAACTTCGTAACTCACAATCTGCTCCCCTCATTCTTCACCACCACATGGCCACTTTTTTTTTTTTTTTTTTTTTTTTTATCTTTCTTTGTACACTGGGTGTGTGCAGACTAGTGCAGCAAACCTCAACGTTTTGTTCCCAGCACAAGGAGGTCCAAGCAGGTACACATTGCTCAGAACACACCCACTGTCCGACTTGAAGTGCCAGAGCACCAGGGCAGCGTTGAGGCTGCCTGCTGAATATGGCAACTCACAAAAGTGATGTCGTGCTGACCACAATGTGCAGGCGGTGTAATTGAAATGACATCATAATAATCGCAGCGATGCTGACCCACGGCCAGCATTTTGTCGCCTGGGACATTTGCGCGCCGAGAGGCTCCGCACATGTTCCCACACCATGCGCTAAACCCATTGTCTGCTGGGACACAACAGGGGAATCTTGAGAAATTCCACCCCACACCCCCCCTTCATAAAGAGGCTGATGCTTTTGTCCAGAGCAAATTTAAATTCCTATCAGGAAACACAAAAGTAGGGATTTCCAGCCCCACCTGCCCACAGCTTGGATTCATTCTGTAGCCTCATCTGCTTGATTGTGCTGAATGTGCAGGAGTGGTAAGGAACCCTGCAATGAAATAAGTAATGAAGAACATTTGTAAGCTAAGGAGTTATAAGAAAAGAAATTCAATTAAGAAGGAAGCAAGGTTCGTTAAAGAGTATAAACCAAGATGCCTTGTAATGGTAGGGCTGAACACACATTTGTGGAAACACTGCATATGTTCCCATGAACTATTTCACCTGAGTCAGAGGTGCCTGACCCAGAAACCCCAGACCATGTTCAAAATGCCGTATGGGTGTGGCACAGATATATATAATTTTATTTATTTTTTTTTTTGTCAAGCAATTGGGATTTTTAAACCATTTCAGGAGCACGACAAATTTGCCAAAGACTGACACGTACCTGGGCAGTAGCCATGGTGCCAGTGTGAAGCGTCTGGAAAGGAGAGCTTGCACTTCAGTGCCATTGCAGACTGTTGATGACCTAAGTTTTCTTTAAAAAATAATAAAGGATTAAAAAAAAAAAAAAGGATAAGTTGTTGAACGTATTTCAGATGTTCATAGTATATACAGTTCATGTGTTGATACTACATAGCCAAGATATTCTATAAAAGGTACAACAAATTATTTGTGTAACTTTAATATGCACTTACAATATTTGGAGTTCCAGTGTTTATTTCTTAGGAGAGTATGTACATTAGGTTAACTTTTTTTTTTTTTTTCTTTTTTAGTGTTTCCTGTTTATTGCAGCCACATCTGTTATATGCAATCACGTTTCACTGAGCATTGCATGCTTCTGCACTTTTTTCAGTCATGTCTGATGCTGAAACAGGAGAAACACTCCCAGAAAAATTATGTTGAATGATTGTGCCTTGTATTCTTTTGTATTTTTTTCCTTGCCTCTTCACAGTGTGGATGTGCTGGCATTTGGGGCGCATCTCTGTGGAGAATTTAGCATGTTCTAGCCTCCAAAACTTGGTGTGAACAGCAGTGCTCACACCACGTGTACTGCGTTACGTACCTAACAGCAGACTGTCTGGCTTTACATTTTTTTTTTTTTTTTTTTTTAATTGAACACTGTTGTAGAGTCCTGTTAATTTTAAGGACTTCTGATGAATGTCTTTTTTTTTTTTTTTTGTAAGCAGGTTCAGTGAACCAAATACACATTTGGTGAGACACTGGAAATGCAAAATGGTACATGAGTTTGTCATGCGGAGGGAGTGGTCACCCATACTGTGTAGGAAGATTGACGATGTAAATACTGCTTGTTGTCACTCTAGTGATTGTCATATATCCTGTCACAAGAACAGGTATACCGTAGATATTGGTGCATTTATTTCTACTTAAATGGTATTTTCACCTGTACTTGCCTCTATAGTCCCCCCTTCTCTCCTTTTAAAACAGACAGGCTGCCTGTTATCGTATTGTACATGCTGTGTTTCCAATTCGCTGTGTTTTTGACAGAAACTATGATGTTGGAGGAGAGGGTCAACTCAAGAGTCCCAGCCCTGTGGGTCTGTGCGTGCGTGTGTGTGTATGTGTGTGTGTGTGTGTGTGTGTGTGTGTGTGTGTGTGTGTGTGCGCGCGTGCGCGTTCGTGTTCCTGCGTGCTTGTGATTGCCCCACCTGAAAGGGAACTTGCTGCTTCCATCTCTCCCCCTATGCCTCTCATTCAGAAATCTTTTTCTTACTGTTTTGAAGATTTTGTTCTACTGTGGAGGGTTAGGGAGGGGGCTTTCTATGTTAGTTTGTATACTTTTTTAAGAAAAGAAAAAAAAAAACTAAAAGGCAAAAAAACTCACCTAGAATGTATGTGTAGAAAGTTCTGCTGTCATATTAGTACATACTGATATTTTTAAGAAATAAACAGTTGTGTTTCCATGTCTTGTAACTTTTTTAAAAAAAACTCTAAAACCTTTATGTAAGCTGTCCTATTCACCAAAAAAAAAAAAAAAAAAAAAAAAAAAAGATCAAGGACATGAGTAGTAAGAGTGGCAGGAATGCCATGCGTAAACGTGTTCTAAGGACGACTGCAGACGTGCCTTACGAGGATGCTGCCCTCTTATGTCAGACCGTGTTACTGTGAAAGTGTTATATATACACGCGTTCGAGAGAAGCTGCGTTCCTGACGTGGCCAACTTAGAGAGGCTCTTTTCCTTTTCGTGGGTGGTGGCGATTGGACGTTCAAGGAGTTGGTGTGTTCTGTAATTTTACATGCACAGGTGCCAGATTGAAACTCCGAACTCGTGTAAATATAACTGTCAAATGTCAGCGGAAAGAACCGAGTTCCGTTGTTCCAATTCAATGGTTTTTTGTGCTCCTGTAAGTAACTTCTGGACTGTTGTCTGCGGACGACGGCACCGACGAAAGATAGTTTAACAACTCAGCTTTATACCTGCAGGTAGGTAATCATGCGTTATATGTACATGTGTACATTAAAATGCACTTTTCGATTGAAAGTAGGACGCGACCAATGCCATGTTGTACGCTTCACTTTTTTGATCCTTAAAGTACCTACATGTTAACCTTATCAGTAAAATACAAATTTTGGTTTGAGCTGCTCGGATGATAGACTATTAGGTTACAGTATGGTAACGAATACTGTTACTAGTATCGATATTGTTTTTCCAATTAAAACTTCAAAAATGCAAGTCCTAGCGTTTACACAAATCGCAATACTCTGCTACCGTAGTTGACAGCTGCTGGTACATTATATGAACGTTTTGAATTTTTATACAAAAACTACATTACTAGCCGTCTTCCGGGATTTGGTTGTAATATTTTGTTCATGTACTCTGAATTTAGCAGACGATGCCACAAATCTCACCTGTGGCTATACTTCAGATAGCCCTGCTGTTGTCAGCGTTGCCCGTGCAGTTCCTCATTTCCAAGTGGAGCGGAACCACGGCGGTGGAACGAAACCGCGCGACTCATCGGTAACAGTGATACTCTTCACCTTTGTAAGGATTCGAATTGACGGGCATGACCAACGTATGGTTTGTTTTATGTTATTTAATAGGCTTCTCGGAATCTGGAATGATTTAAGAAAAACTCACCTAAATCTGACCTCCTGGACAGATTGGCTGAAACAGTTGATACCCAAATTCACGTAAGAGGCTTTTGTAAAACAGTTGAATTCATGGCTTTTGCAGCCCAAAGTTGGAGTGCAACTCTTCAGCACTGTGCCCATTCCCAGCAGGCCCAAGGTTGCTGAGGAACAGTTGGATCCTGAGGGTGAATCTCCTGCTTTAGAAGTACTGCTCCATGACAATAACCAGGGCTACTTTGGAGGTGAGTTGCAGATTATAGTCACCCATAAAGTTTACTGTTGAAACCAGTCTACTGATAAAATGCCCTCACGATACACAAGGAAACCTTCTCCCTTGACCCATCTAGCATCTCGGGAGGTACGCAGTCCAAGGCCCATGTATGTCCTGCTCAGGGTGGGACAGGTGGTGATGGAGCAAAGCAACCGCATGGTGGGTGTCATTGTCAGCTGGGATGAGAAGATGAAGGCACCTGAAGAGTGGATGCGACGAATGTACTCGGAACATGAGGTTAGAGTTTTACCAGCACTTCAAGATTCAAACCATCACATGGACAGAATCAAGCGTGGAATTTCACCAAGCCAAAGGCAGAGAACATCAGACTAAGTCTTATGCATTCTGATCAGCAAAAGCTGTACTTCTAACCAGAATTTATTCACTTGTTAAATATGCAAAAGGATATTTGGTATAAAAATTGAAAAAGTATTTTAGCGCATTTTTCATTATGAACTAAAAATTGTTGTGGTTCATCTCAAGTAATGGCCTCACTATTTGTATTTATTGCTACTGGAACACTTCTGAATAAGAGCTTCAGCATAGTGAGAGGATGTAAAGGTTGATCTGCTTCTTGTAGCTCAAAAAAGCCAAAGAGACACCTCATTACAAGGTCATCTTCAATGGGCCCGGACCCTCTTCCCTCATGATCGGCTATGTTCCTCAAACAGCACTAAAGGTTTTCTCAGGCTTTAAGGTAAAGTCCGGGGTGAATATGTGTATAACTGTTTGGGTGGTGATCATTTTGTTAACAACCATAGGAGATGAATAATTACAATGTAACAATGATCAATAGTTGATGAAAATCCGCAGTAAACATAAGTGTGTGATGACCAACTTGAAAAAGTGCAGTTGTTGGCTAATATGAAATTTATTTTTTCAATCAATTTGGATGAAATTGTTCACCACATGCATTTTTTGTGTGTGTGTGTGTGTGTGTACGTGCACGTGCGCATGCATGGGACACTGCATGGATTGGTGTCCCATGCTCAATATCCCCTGCTTTGCACCCTGTGTTGCCTGGGGGAGACCCTGGGCCTCTGAGACTCAGTTCTTTATACTTACATTATGTATTACAGCCATATTAAATTTTGCGTAACTTGGTTCTAAAGCAGAGGCTTGGCAGTACCTGTGTACCTAACTGCCTTTGTGGCCTTTTTTTTCCCCCCTCCAGCCAGACATTCCCACTTTGGACCATTACTTCAGTCACTTTGACGGGGAGCACTTTGTCATGCAACCCTGGCTCAAAGAGTTGTTCCCTGAGGACTGAGGGGTGTCTGAGCAAATGACACACCTGGTAAGGAGTACTAAGGCTTAACAGAATGGTCTTGCACAGTAGTCCTGTCCTGGCGCACTGCACTGGTTCCACTGGCTCTGTTTTCATACATGTCAACTAATGCAGCAGTTGAAAACCCACAGAGAGTGCACTGCTCTCTGCAGTACGTCAGTGTGATTTTGCTCTTTGGAGAAAGAATTTTGGTCAAAGGAAAATAAAACCCATAAGCTGTACTGGAGTTCACTGGTGTTTAAATCACAAATCAAAGTACAGAATTTGTGTTAAAGCATTGAGTGAAATGTCAACCACCAATAGGTTTTTTTAGCTGGTTTGGGAAATTAATTGTCCTGTCACCCTCAAATATTTACTTGTGATAATCGTCTAATGCTATGACACAGAATGTCAGCTAGAATGCAGTTTGAGGGATGGATCTCTAGGATAAAGCTACACATGTTCAGATAACATCTGACGAGGCAAATTAATGTTCAGGCCAAAAGCACCTTATTTATTGATGTGTATGGGGGAGGATCTTTCTCAGGCCTCATTGTACTGCACATTATAAATGTATATAGCATGTTGAGCGAGCAAGGTTTTTAAATTTGCACACGACAGAGGTAATAAAAGTTCACGCGTCACTGTGCTGTGTCAGCGTCTCTTTCTTGCTCTCTCTTTTGGGCGGATCTGGAACGAGGCAAACACCTGCGTGGCCACGAATATGGAGGCCTGTTTAATCCTCTGTTGTAGGGATGGCAGTGGGAGAGGCATCTCCTCTACCTTGTCCCCGCCCCACTCCCGGCTCTCTTCCTCCCTGATGAGCAGAGGCCGGCCTAGCGTCTGCCCCAAGAGGTTGCACGTTTCACGGGCCTTTTGCTGGGCGTTGGCCACCGCTGCCACGCAGACTCGTCGCCTGGAAACAGAAGCATACGTGTGCAGTCACACATGACCGAACCCACCTTGACATGTATGGTACAATAACTCCTCTGTGCATTAGTACGCTGTTTGCATCAGTGTGACCTGAATGTCCTGATTAATGACTGACTAGATTTCCTTTTAGTCACCAATATATGTTGGTCTATTGAGTGCTCTTGTAATGGGCTCCCAACATGCAAGTGGGTGTGGCCATGAGGAGAGGGTGGAGCTACTAACCTTAGTTGGCTTAGCAGTTCAGCACTGTGAGAAAACTGAGGGGTGCTAATTGACACAGTCCTGTCCAGCTTCTCCACCAGTGTGTTACTCACAGCCTGCATCTTTACAAAGTTTGTGAACACTACACTGACCTGTAGGGGCAGCAGCATACAACCTTGTTATGAAGAACGATACACACATATGAATGCACATCCATATACTGTATAAGAACCCTCACCCATAGGATATTGATTGCTTAAAGATGGTGTCTAAATGTACAAATAACCTCTTGCATTCTTCCAGGATAATTTTTGTTATGCAACAACAACTAGGCCAAAAAAACCATTTCTGACATGGACACATCATAGGTGAATATACAGATGCGCATATTTTCCATCTGAGTTCACAGATACCAGTTAAATCTTATCCACAAACCTTGGCGGGCCAGTCCATGGACCACTATCTTGGCTATGTACAAGTTATTTGTTAGTTATGTATGTGTATATCCTTTTCTTTGCTGTTAATATATAATCCACACTAACAAATCATCTTAATCTTTCCTCTCCCCCAGTGAATGTGTTTTTATACTTCTCTTGTAGAAGGTTTTGCTTTTGCTCTGTTACAACTTAAATGCCACTGGCTTGTGAGATATTTGACAGAAGAGCTGAACAGTAGTACTAACCTGCATAAATATGATAAACCTGTAGTTACACCAACATGGTATGGTATCCTATGGTGCCCTATACACACACTAATATTCAGTTTACATAACCTGTTGTATATGAGTACAGTACCTCTGCTTCCATATAGTAAGCGTTGTCTTCTCTTCGTACGTCTTTAGTAACTGTCATGTGCTCTTCCTGAAAAAAGGAAATAACCTTGCTATGTACATATAAACACAAGCAATTTGAATTACTAACCGTTCGATGTATATACAATTGAATGCATTTACAAATCTGAAATGTGCATCTGTCCAAACGAACTCATGACACCGGAATCAAAATTTAAATAAAGATCGGAACTGTTATTATTCCTGTAGCATGGCACATACCTTAATCTCGTGTTGTCTAAGAGACTGCAGGATGTAGTCCAGTCTTCGTGTAACACTGTTCGTGACATCTTGCACAGATTCTTTACTTTTGCTGACACTTATGCACACTACAGCTCGGTCTGGCAGACCGGAAAGTTCAGCATTCCCCGTAACCTGAATTTCTCCGCCTGGAACCTGACGATGTTCACTGGGCCGCTTAGCAGCCCAGTCCAAAGCCAATTCATTTACATTTTGTGTGTTATCTCGGACCGCTGGTACAAAAGCAGCAAATACTCGGGATGGACTTTCAGCCATGACGACGTGAACTACAAGTCGTTATAGTAACAAACGTAAACAGTGTTTTGGAGACCCACAAAGGATGAAGGGATCTGTAGTTTATTTAGAAACTACAAGTTCCATAGCAACGAAAGGGAAGTGTGTGCTGATCCTCCATTGCCACAACTTCACTTTGCAATGAAGATAGTGAGAAGTACTTCAAACAGCCTTTTCATTTTAATAATTAAAAACATTATTAAACATATTTCTGTTTGTTTTTGTCTTTTTAGCATTTAGTTTTTTTTCGTTCGTCACAATATCAATTCATTGTTATTTAATTAATTTATATATACCGGGTAATCCATAATTATGCGACTGTCGTTTTAAAACAAATGTTGAAATGATATATAGCGCAATATCCCATGTAAAATGTGTTTTCCTTTTTTGCCATAGTGAGTTTTAAATGTAGTGAAAAACGTTGTCCTTTATAGGTTTCCCATTGGAGGGCAGCATATTCCAATAGTTGAACGATGCATCCCTTCATTCATCCACCCACCCATTTCCTGTTTTTGTGCTTATCAATGTGACTGATGAATAAAAATACATATAATTATTTAAAAAGCGAATGTGTTGGGTTTATATATGCACAACAGTGCCATTATCAAACTATTGTTGCTTTTATTATAATAGTTATTGATTTTGTCTGCATTGTCTACATATTTAGCATATCTGTAATATTGTTATATTTATTAATAATAATAATAATACATCAGCACAACCTACAAAAATAAATTATAATAAAGTTACACTGATTTAATACATTAAACTTAATCATTCTAATTATTATACTCTTTAACATGTTTTAACATGTTTACTCATGTTGTGGAAATACAGATGAGTATTACTAGTTCTGCATATTCCTAAGAGCTATTAATTGTTGTTCATTAGTTACTTTGTTTAATTCGTTCTGATTAATTAACCGCCCTTTTGGAACCGCTGGAACATATTACAGATACACGTGTCTGAAGTGTTTCAGAATCAGAAACATTTAAAGACCACAATTTACTTAGTTTTCCTATTTTGAAATTCTACTTACATCGATAAAAGTAATGTAGCTGCTATCTTTTGATGTTTTTTTTTTAAGTAGCCTACTATTGTGAACTGTTGCTGAAATGTTCGGTGCTGCAACGTTGTCGGAATATTTTCAACTGAAACATTTATCAACTAATTATTGGCCTATTTTCATGATATAAGTATATTTTTCCATTATTGTAGGTATTTGTTGACCCGTCTCTTACGAAACTTTGAACCATCTTCACTCAGCGTTTTAATGTATTTTTCGTCTATGCTTTCTCTTAGAGTATTTTATTCCATATGCTATACTACGCAGGAAAACTTCCCGCACAAAAATTGCAGAGCAAGACCGTTTTATATATTCGTATATAATTATGCGTTTGCGGTTTACTTAATCGTGTTATTTTATGTATCAGTATTATTTTTATACTAATCTTAACGTTTGTCATAGCAGTGCCGAGGAGGGAGAAATAAGAATTTAGTCCGCATCTTAAACTGTAAAAAAGAGCTAAATTTTAAAATATTGTTCTATATAAAGGAATATTTGTTTGATTTTCCCTACAATACTAAACTGTTTAACTTTCCATATTATGAAAGCTATACAATATTTGCATTTTTAATAATATATTCATAACCGTCGCCGGGTTCGCATGTTCATTTTGAGTTGAGGTGTATGTGTGTAAAAGGTTTGTTTCTAGATTATGAATTTGAAAGAACAACCATCTGACTTTAAAAAACGGATCTTTAGATTTTCTCCTCTGATATGCGACGGAAACGCTCAGATAGTAAACCGTCCAGCGTTTCAAAGGAGCTGACATGAAACACGGATAAGTGAGGGGCCATGAGCTCCCAGTATGGACAAAAATGCAGAAATTAAATATGAAATGTATTGGCTGCCAGTTTTATATTCTTTCTGCGCAGTTACGATTAGATCATAAAGTCCTTCCCCCTCCCCAACATTGGGAACGATTCCATTTTTCTTCTTGACAAAACTGCATACCTTAATCAAGAGTCTTTGAATGAAGTTCGCTTTTCATATTATCCTAGAATCAACCCTCGTCTCAATATGTGTCGTAAATCACCTGATTTTTTTATAAGGTTCTTCATTTCAAAAGCACATCTTTGCTCGATATTTATGGGTAACATATTGCGCATATATGGTAGAGTGCATTTCAGACATAGATGTTTTTGCCTGTCATAGTTTAAAACCATATTTTGACTCCCAGACTGTCTGGATCTAATCTCCAGATGAACTAAGGGTACTCTTGACTGAATTTCAGGTCCTATTAACCTCCATTAATACAGAACTGTGAAGAACTATGATTGGTGCTTCTACTGTGATGTCTTCTTAGTTCGAACGTTTTGAATATACTTCCATGTGAGTATACATTTTTAACAGGCAAATACCTTCAGAACCAAATATATTCTGCATATTTACCATGCTAATCTTTGGAAGCTATATTTAAGTGACTTAAATCATCGAAAGGGATGGTAGAGTAGCTTTGTAATTTGTTTTTTATTTTTATTTTTTTTTAACTGGAGGATTATGGGTGCAAATCCTGCCACTGGTTCTGCACATGATTAGTTTGTATGTTGTATCTTCTTTCATGTGTTGGTTTACGCCAGATGCTGGCAACTTAAAATGGCTTGTGCCCTGCATTAATACCTCATTGATCTAGTTGTTTTTCTACTGGGAATCTGTGTCTACATGCATATAAGAACTCCAGTGCTTATTTTTACAATTAAGGTAAATTTAAATTGGTATGGTCTAGTGCACTATACATACTGCATGCTGTATTGCCAGGCCTCCTACTGGCTTGACCAGAATAAGTGGCATGATAATGAATATGTGAAAAGGACTATTCAGTCCCAAATATTAAATCTATTTGAACTGTCTTCTTAGTACAGGCACTACCTTGTCATAGACAGATAGGAGGGACTAAGTCTGCCCCATCACAGTGGTGTTATTCTGTGGGTTTTCACACCTGCATTCTAAAGATGGGTTGTGTAAATGTCTGGTACAAAGTGTGCTCCCTTTCAGGTTCTTCAGATAGTGTCCATCTATGTATATGGATCGTGTGATCAATCCAAAAATGGTTGTCAGCAGCGCCTCATATTATCCTGTTCTACTAGCCAACTTAGTATGGATTTCTACAAGATGTTCTGTTGATCTTTGGTTTATGGGCTATTGTTTTGATGAGCAAAGTTCTCTCTCTCTCTCTCTCTCTCTCTCTCTCTCTCTCTCTCTCTCTCTCTCTCTCTCTCTCTCTCTGTTTTTATCTAGCTAGGTAGTTCCTTCTGTGCATTTGTGTTGCTTCTTGACTTATTCTTTTTGTGAATTTGAGTGATTTTTTTATATTGCCCTCCTGTGGTGTGATAGGACAGACAAGGAGGCAATTGCCTGGGGCCCCAAGCTGGGAAGGGACCTTTGAGTGCAGTCAGTTGTATATTACATATTGCAAAACCAAATCTGCAGAAATCCCCTTGAAGAATTTGGCCTAGGGCCTTAGGAGTCTTCAGAATCACCCTGGTGCTCTATGTTGGTCAGTTAAGTTAATTTAAAATCAATTTATTTTTATATAGCACTGTTCACAAGAAGCTTGTCCCAAAGCGGTCAAAAAGAATACTGGCCAGTGGGTTCATATACAGCTACATCTACTGAAGAAATCAGTAGATAGAAAAAATCCTAGATGGCAACAAGGGAGAGGAACCAAAAACTCCACAGTGGGGTGAAAAAAACTTTTGGGTTAAATGGCTGACTGGCTGCCTCTGGACATTGTACAAAATGAAAATAAAGACTATGTAATTACAAAGTATAAGTTGAAAAGAAGTTCACATTATAGCTCTCTCTGAAGATCTCTGTAGACTGGCAGATCCTCTTGAGTGAAACCCTCAAGCACAATATCACAGGTTGATATGGCTCTCTGTGTTTATGGGTCTGGTTATTGGTGTGGTTCTTTGCAGTTCTCTATGTGGTTCTTAGTGTGACTCTACGTATGGTTCATGGGGTGGTTCTTTCCTGTGTTCTCTATGTCACTCTCACTGTGTTACTCTGTAGTTCTCAGTATGGTTTCCTGTGTGCTTCTCAGTGCATTTGCCTGTGTGGTCCTGAGCAGGGTTCTCTGTGTGGCTATCACTGAGGTTCTCTGTTTGGTTCTTTGCACTGATGAGCTTTGCCTCTCTATTTTTAGCTGTTGTGAAGACTGCAGAACCAGGCCTTTGACCCCCTCAAGGGTGGGTTCTCTGCAACTGATTACATAGATCAACACCCACAGGCTGGCTTGAGTCAAGGTCAGGAAGAACCAGAGTGGGTGGCAAGTTTCAATGCTGGGAGCCAGGGGCTTTGAGGAGGAATGAGGGGGCAGAAATAATATCTTGTTGAGGATGCAGAGAGGCTGTTTTCCCACGTTTCGCTGCGGCCCTCTGCTAGATTTTTTCATTAACTTCCTGCAACCCTGCTTTTATTCCTAGTGTTTGTACAGTATCAGATTCTGTTTCTGCATGAACATCTCTATCTTTCAGGGGGGCTGGCAGTAGATGAAGACCCACAGTGGCTGAGAAACTGCCTAAATGCCCTTTGACCACCTAGGTGCACTTATGGACTAGGCACCCCATCTGGGGGACTGGTCAGCAGGTAGGTGCTGAGAGGGCTGTTTGATGAGGTTCAATCCAGGCCTGCTAACTCTTAGGGCTTGATGGATGGATAATAGTTTCACTTTCTTAAGAACCCATATTCCATGCACAAAGAGACTACACTGTGTGTAAAAGGCATAGCTGTTTTTAGATATATGAGGGCACCTTTTCCCATTGCCTACTTGTCAGCACTATCTCTGAAACTGAGTTACAGATTTTGACTTTGATTTATAATAAGGCTGCTCTAAGGTTAGGCTTAGATTAGCATGCCTAAACAATCTTGAATGTTACCTCTCTTTCCATTTACTCTTTTTTGAAAGTCAGTCAGTCATCTTCTATACCACTTCATCCTGTTCAGGGTCACAGGAAGCTTGGAGCCCATCCCAGAACACATAGGGTGCAGGGCAGGGGACACCCAGGGCGGGGTGCCAACCCACCACAGGGCACACACACACACACACACACACACACACACACACACACACACTACGTGCAATATGGAGGCACCAATCAACCTAACCCACATGTCTTTGGACTGTGGGAGGAAACCAGAGAACCTGGAGAAAACCCACCAACCACAGGGAGAACATGCAAACTCCACGCACACAGACCTAAGGTGGGAATTGAACCCCAGGCCTGGAGGCTCAAGTACTAACCACCATGCCACCGTACCGCCTTCTTTGAATGTATAATGCAAAAATTACTGTAGCAGTTGTATGAAAAACAATGGTATATTTGGATTAATTAAAGAGATGGGTTTAGTTGGAATAACAATTGTGATCCCAGAAATTACTGAGCATACTGTATGTAATTGAAAGTCACCAAGTTAAGCAGTGTCTTTATCCTAGCTGGACTTGCTCAAAAGCAATTCATAGTATTCCATGTGAGACCATACTCCTTCAGCACATAACAATACAGTATTGCACAGCTAAAGAACCAGTGCAAAGGTCGCATAAATTGTTCTGAGTGTGTGGTTGGTCCCCCAGGTTGGGGCTGATCATAGAGTTAATGACCTAATGTCATAAAACATGATGATTTATAACATGCATGTAGCAGGTATAACTATGGGCTGGAGCCTACGACCTCAGTAGATAAATTTAGAGTTAAAATGTCTGGATTTAAGTTTGGGTTTTTAACATATAAAATGACATACAGTCTGAGAAACTGTAGGCACATACAGATAATTTTAGTTGGAATTACCCATGCTCTTTTTCTGGTGCAGTATTATATTCCACCTGAAAATTAATTTTATGTTTCAATAAGATTTATAATTTGTATATTTTAGCCTGTTCTTTTTATCTGTTGTAAAAATTGATGGAAAGCAATAAAAGATTAAGTGCAAATGTATATTTAATAATTGTTATTTAGTTAAAATATTTTGTTTTAAACTATAGAATAAAATAGCAAATGTACAATTTAAAATATATTTAATGCTTTTATGAATGTTTGTTGTGTGATAAATGCATCAGTTGACAGCGTGTGTTGGCCTGCCGGTTTAAGGTCAAGTTTCAGAGCTCTATTAAAACTTCGATATTTCACTAATTGTTTTGAACTAGTATTACTATTTTAAATTATTACAAAACGAACTTTCTTTTATGAGCATTATACAATTTTTGAAATATATCTTTAGAACAAATGCAAATAAAATTATGCAGCTACATTAAGAAAGACAAAAATGTCTTGAAAAAATAAATTGATATAGAAAAAAATTATTGACAGGATAAAGTTTCTATCCAGAAATGTTAGGCATCTGAAACCATTTTACAGTTAACTAACAAATAGTTTTAAAAACTCTTGTAAAATAAATATCGAAAACATTAAAGTTAAGTTAGGCTGAAGTAACAGAGCATTTTTTTTGGTCATACTGGATATACCCTTAATTTTTGCCTTCCAGGTTCTATAAATTTTACCAGACTTTCTGTAAAGCCCATGATCTTTTAAATACCATATTAAATGCCACCCCCATTCCAACACACACAGGCCCAAACCATTCCAATGTCATCTACACTGTGCATTTCTACTGACCTCCAGGGACTGTGAAGTGTGACTCACACTGGTGACCTGCCAATCACACACAGCCTCCAGGCCTTATTTAACGGTTCACGCTCCATTAGCATTGATACACAGCACCCTGATTGCTTTCACACATGCAGTGCATCCACCTGACTACCTGACTGCAGTAGGTGATTATGTGCTGCTGGGAGCCTCTATAACTCTCAGGACCTAGGAGCTGGCATAAAAGAATAATCTATTTGTATGGGAAAACAATTTGAAGACCCTTGAGGATTACATGCAAAGATTGTAGGTGGGCAGAGGAACCCCTTGTGCCTTGAAGGAGGATTACGCCCATATTGATAGTGTAGGCACATTGGACAGACATTGTATGAATACAAAAAATACATTATTATGTTTAGTAAAACAAGATGGCAGAGCTTGTCATTATACCCTTGCGGCCCACGAGAGGGACTTGTTAACCTTCTGTAGTATGCAGGCAATCATTAAGCAATGCCTGATTTATTTGAGGGCTTATTCAACAGTATGACCCCTATAGGTGAAGTAAACATCTGAACAGATTTAAAAATGCAAAAGATACAGGTTTAATATCATAATATTAAATTGTGATAATTTAATAATCCTTTGCTTAAGGAGTCTTAGAAAATACAACAATGATGCCAGAATGAGCATATTAACAGCATTGTACAGGTCTAATGGGCAGCTGAGATACAAGGAACCATAAAAAATTAATATATGGTTCCTAAGACACCATTACTGTGACCTATAGGCTCAAGTAGTGTTAGCAAAGCAGAACATGTACAATCAGCACATTCAGGAAAGTTTTGTCCATTCCCTTGGACTTGCTGTTGGGAAGGACAACGTGCATTGTCCAGCCATCGGGAACACAGAAAACGGTTTAAGGCCCGGTCGAATTTCAGAGCTCCATTAAAACTTCAAAGCTGCCAGTTTACTGCTGAAACAAGAGCTATGCGAGACAAAGGCAGCGCTGGGCTAATACGTTTACGGAGCAGATGGGCTCCTCATGGGCTCTACATGAAGAAGAACAAGCAGCACAGAATTACCACTGACCAGTCTAGATCATCAAGTGTGTAACAGACTGCATGTACAGCATGTAGTAATGTGTCGCCTCTGATGAAGGGATTCGCAGAACTTTTTAACTGTCTTCTCATCACTCATGTGGTCCCATATGCGACAGCATTCAATGGTTTCCTGGTTGTCGAGTAAATCCATACACCATATACATTTTTTTTTGCATTTTGTCCTGCACTAAATCTCTTCTCCCTGTAGCTTGATACACTGAGAGACTCTTGGTAACACTGAAGTGCTAAAATAAGGAGTTTTGTTACTAAATCAAAAAAGTGGCCTAAGTAAAAAAAATTTTCCCCACAACATCTCATTCAGTTTCTAGAGCCATCCAGCAAATTTAATGACTGAACATTTTCACAAATCCTTCAAAAAATTTACAAAAATCCAGTTAAGTGTGTTCAGGTTACTGTGAGTCTGCAGATGTGCCGATCACAGCTTCTTTGTTTTTCAAGAACCAAACCATCTTCTCTGCACAGGAAATGCAAGCATCGCTATAATCATCTGCATTAATAAAACTGCCCTCTGACAATTCTGTTGGTGCAATTATTTAAGGTGATCTTACAGCAGAATATTATGTAAAAAGAAAAAAAATGTTTGGTAAGCAGTTATCAATCTTGATTTAAAACACATTTTTTGTGCATGGGTCATAATGTCCTCTTCCAGCATTTGAGCCTCTTGCTCACAGACACACGTTGCTGGGCTTTGAACCAGAAGGCTTCCATACCTATGTTTTACCCATTGAACCATCAGGGAGTTAATTACAAGTGCTCTGACACCATGTGTAATTGCCTTTTTGATAATAACATGTAGGCATTTTTTTCTCGTAGTGGCTTCACATAAACAGATTTTTTCTCAGTGGAACAGTACTAAGGAAACAATAAGTAAATGAATAGTTTCACAGGTATTTTTTGTGTAATTCACAGCATATTTAATCTATTGTATTTTCTGAATAATAAGAACATTGTAATGGAGGACTGTTGTAATCATCCTGTTACATTCAATATGCTAAAGGAATGGAGCGTATGTATCTAATGTAGTAATACACATAAGCAAACACTTAAGACGCACCTAATTAAGCTTTTTGTTTTTTGTGTATTTTAACCTTCTGAATCATGGAAGACAGGCTGTAAGTGTAAGTGAGTGTAAAGTGGCACAGTGTCCACCTGCAGTACTGTTCAGAGGGCTCTTTCACAGTGGCGTCAGAGGTTGGGGGTAACTTTAAGTTTTCTGAAAGCAGGGAGACTGGGGATTCACACCTGTGTTCCAAGGCCAAAAGCATCCACCTGATCTGCCGTCAGACTGCAACCTAGCTTTGCCTGCATTCACCTTCTCGTTGCATTCACCCTCACATTGAGAGTACGGTGTTAGAAGACCTGATGGGAACCAGCAATGGCTGTTGCTTTTGCTTATACAGGTTAAAAAATTAAACTGTATTTTTAACTGTAACATGTTACAGTGCACTAGCATATCTTACAGAGTACATCGTGTTTTTTATTATCTGAGAGCCTATCCATACATTAACCATAATTATTATACATTTAATTATTATATCGTGCCCTCTACTGACAACAATAGTGAAGACATTAATTACAGGTTCCATAATGCTGCTGAATATCCATAACATAAATTATCTTGTATGCTACTGTCATTCAGACACATTGAGGTTCCTTCTCCCTGATTGACTGTGCCAGGATAAGAGGATGGAACAGAACTGTATCACCCTGGCTGTCTCATTTCAGACAGGTGAGCACGTGTTGCTGGAGAGTGGCGAGAGCTCACAGTGTGAAATGGAAGAACATGTGTCATGTGTGGATGGTGTCCATGCACTGACGTGGAACATGACAAGAGCTGTGTACAGTCTGACTGACCAGCCACAAACATGCATAAACGCTGTATACAACATTAGGGTTAATTCTGTTTAGGATCATTTTGTGAATATAACTGCAATACTGTATCAAGTACTGGAACCAATAGTCACAGTTGGGCCACAGATGCGGGTCCTAAATGTCTGCACATGGTTGTAGACAAAATGCAGGCAAAATGGCTTGTAGCTTTTATTTGCACACGGACCCCTTCAGAAGTGATTTAGTGAAAGTCTGCTGACTAAAGTTTCAGCAGGGCTGAAATGACGTGATCTCCTCTGTGACCTTCAAGTGTGACTTGTCTGATTGGTAGGTTGTAGGCATAAGAAAAAAACGCATGCAGCCAGAAGTTGTGCTGTGAGACAGTCCTGCAGCCTTGCAACAAACATGCAGCTGATGTCTGTGATGTAAGAGAGTGCAACAGCTTTGCGTGTGGACGACTGCTGCTTACATTAACTGCTGGTAACTCAGTGGGTGGAAAATCAGGCTGCGGTGTGGCACTCCACCCCAGCCACCAGGTGTTTCCCTGAGCAAGACAATCAAAGCCAGCTCCTTGGATACCAAATAATGGCTGCCCACTGCTTGGCAAAATGCAGAGAACCAGTTTTGTTGTAACATGTATGTATCATTTGTAAGTTGCCTTTGGACAAATCCAAATGAATTTTGGATTTGCCCAGGCTGTGAGCCCAAACTATAAGAAAGTCAAAATACAGGTTATGTAGGTTATAGAGATTTCATTTTCATCAGGGTAAGTGGTGATTTTAAAACTGCACTCTTTGTAGAATGTAAATACTCCATGTTAAATATTTGGGAACAAACACAACTCAAATTTATATTAAAGCGCACTAGTGAAATGAATATTAATCTAATGCAACGGTTTATTAATCACACTGTATAATAATTTTACAACACCGAGGTGGCAGTTTTAGATTCTAAACTCTGCGTCAGGTGAGGAAAAAGTGAACTGTCACATTTCATTCATGAAAACACAAGATGGACAGGTAAGGTCACATCCAAAAAACTACAGTTGAGGGAAGATTGATATAGAGAGTAACCGTATTCATTCAACGACTTCGCACCTTGGAGAGGCGTGAGAACATCATGTTGCTTCTGCTTTAGTGTCGAGTTCTGAGGAAAACATTGAAAAAAGTTGTGTTGAAGGCACAGGAAGGGAAAGTCAGAGAGGGCTTTGTGTGCCCGCGTGGCCGTGGGGCGTAACGGCTGTGTAAACAAGGACATGACGGACTGCAGTAAGGGAAGGGGAGGGGCTCCTTTGGAGCCAACAGTTCCTGGGAAGATTCTTGGTGAAGCGCAGCAGGTGCTGACAGGTATTGCCCCCACCCTTCCCCCCAGCCTTCCTTCCAAACAAGCGGAGGTGCTGAGGCCCAGGTTTGGGGCAGAGCGACCAGAGGACCGGCGAGGTCACTACTGCCTAGGAGAATTGAAACCAGTTGTAGGGCTGGAGAGCATGGGGAGGTGGAGGCTACCAGTAGGCTGTGGTGAGGTGTTTGTTAATATAATATACAGCCCATGTGGCAGTAGTGTGATGGAGACAGTGGAAGATGAACATGTTTAAATTCTGGCGCCAAGATTAGGTTCAGACGCAGTCGAGCAATGTCAGTCTGTTCGCAAACACATTAGGGCAATGCCAGCCTGCTCACAGATATATAAATAATGTCAGTCTGCTATGCATTAAGGCAATGTCAGCTTGCTTGCAGATACATAGAGAGAAAGCCAGACTGCACACAGACATATTAGGGCAATGCCAGCCAGCTCATGGACACATTATGGCAATGCCAGGTTGCTCACAGTTGCATGCAAGAAATGGCAGCCACTGTCATGCACACAGAGACCTACTCAATATGCCATTTCACTGAATAGAGCACCAGCTGAGGTGGGTGCTGAATCGGTGCCATAGATCCAAGTGTGACAATGTTGATGCAGATGTTGCTGAAAGAGATCTGCTGGTCTGCAGAGATCTGCATGGAGAATTGACACACTGAACAGATTGAGGTCAATTTACACTTTAATATTACAAACATTTAATTTCCTTTTCACTCAGTTCATTACTGTATTCATGACCACAATGGTTGGACAGTGAGTTGACCTTGGATGCCCAGAGATATTTCTTCTACTTACCAAGGACTTTTTGGTTTTTCTTGTGCCTCGTGGCAACTTGTGGTGAAAGGCACTATACAACATTACTGTAAATTGAATGGAAATGAACACCACTTTAGTTCCAAGCAGAAAATGGGGGAAAAAATCAGCACATATGTCATGTCACATCCACAACATTTTTGGCTTCTGTATGTTCTTGGCCTTTAAAGATGGTCTCCAGGATTTCAATGGCCATAGCCAGTCTTCTTTCTGATCCATACCCCTCCTCTTAAAAAAACAGATATCAATAATAAGCTCAAAAAAAAATACTATTTACACCCTGTGATTCATTTTAATCTCCCCATCATTTTTACATTGAAATTATTCATCAACAAATAAAAACCCCTTTGATAGACAGCCAACATGATGAGGACAAATGAGAACCATAAAGGCTTGTGCACATACTGATAAAATTAACTTTTGAGACTCAACATTCATTTCCCAGTTTGGTCAGGATTCCCCTCAGATGTCACACAAACCTAAATCCCTGAGAGCAAGCAAAGAGTTGTTCAACGTACACCAGTTTTATCTGAGATAACCCACATCTACACTTTTTGCGTTTATGCTCCTGCCAAAGTAAACTAGGTTTGATTATACGAGTAATCCTATAAATGGTCACAGGGTTACACCATAGCTGTGCTCATTTCCAATGCAGAGGACTCATCTGAGACAATGGTTTCCATGACGCTTCCTTGAGAACCAGCCATAAACCCAGCTCAGCAAAGCAGTCATGTTTATAGCCTGTGCTGGCCTCCTAATGATGGATTATCTTCCAAAACACCAGGCGTTTGGGCTGACTCCTTCTTTCTAAACTCTGTGGATTTCTTGGGGTGGGGGAAATGGCAAGAGGGGCACTGTTTTATGAGATTCTATTATTTTCATTAGTTTACAGTTAATGCTGTTTAAGCGGTTAAGTGAGAAGGGAAGTATGACCGGCTGCTGAGGGCTATTATTCAGCATAAATATAAATTTCCATATGCAATCTCTGTTACCTGGCACTGTGTGCTGTCTACAGCAGTGTGGTTAAACAGTACAATTACAACAATCTAGGGCCACATGAAGCTGGTGAGGCCTTAAAGAAGGAGTGTTGAAGACTGAATGGATCCGATGAGACATTTCAAAAGCACATAACTGGACTGGCAGTGTGGGATATATACAGATGTTAAAAATGGAGGCTGAGTTCAGTGTAGCTCATCTCATTGCTCTGAGATGACAGACTCAAGTCTCTCAGGTGCACGGTGGCACTGTCACATGCCACAAGGTTGTCTGTTCATGACCAGTGAACACTCACATGTCATCTGTGGCATCATTTAAAAATGTGCAATAGAAACACATTGGTGGGTACTGCAGCAATATTTAATAATAATTGTTAGCTGTCCTCAGAAAAATGTAACATGGAGATGAGCGGACAATTAATGGAAAGAAAAATGCTACATAAGTGTTTGTTAAGCTATTCCAGTTGTTTAACAAAACTAATATGAATTTTATTTAAAAAGACAGTGATCTTTACTGCTTGGACTACTCTTGCTATCAAGGATGTTAATTGAAAAAAAAACATGTCATCAGTTTTATAAGAACAAACTACAGCAGCAGTACTGAAAACAGAGTATGGTTTTATCTGTAATGGGACAGCATGCTCATTGTTTGTTACAAAATCGCCCTGATGGAGGGGACAGGTGTGCGCCTGACAGGCGTATGGGCTGTCTCTCATATGCTTAGATTGATGGCTGTAACACACTTGTCAAAAGTGAGCTTTCCAGGTACCACCAGGCCAGAAAGGTTTTAAAAGATCTTTAATAAGTGAGGTGAAAATCTACAAGACGTATATGTGGAGAAGGGAGGGTGTGGTGTGGGGGGGGGGGGTATCGGTTTTTCCCCTTGGCTCACTAGCAAACTTGCAGATCAATAAAACTAATTTAAAACATTCACACTCTGCCATCTGAAATCAACCATTTAATAGCTTGGTGTTCCAGTAAAACTCAAAATGGCCGTGTCTGATTTATGGGAACAATAAGAGAAATGTATGATATGCCAGCCTTAGCAAATACAGGAAACCACGGGTCTTTCTTTGAATTTGCTTCAATGAAAACAGCACAGTCAAACATATTGACAGCAGTCATACAAAATGAAGATAAAAGGATTCTACTTTATTTTAATAAAAATAAAACTTAAATGGAATGATTTATAAGATGACATATGGGAGAATGCACAAAGAGATTCTATAAAAGACAATTATTATACAAAATTATGTGGGTACTTGTGTAATTGGAGTAACAGACTCAGGGTAGGATGTTATAGTATTTAGCATTTTTTACAACTGTCCACATATAACTTTGAGTATAATAATAGTAATAATGTGAGAGGAAAATCTCTAGATTGAGCACATTAAATGAAAAGTGTTTAATAGTACCAGGGTAGCAATGAAGCTGCTTTAAAATGGATTCTAATAATCTGTGCAAACCTAGAAAAATACAGCACATGTTGACGTCTGTTGATTATTAATTAAAAGAATATTCACTCATTTGCTAGAGATTCTATGGTCAGAGTAATCCAGACCTAAAGCTCGCACCTACACAACAAGACCATGTCACGAAGCATCTGACCACTATCTGTGCCTTGCTTGCATATTTGATGGTGGTAAATGCATTATCAATTGTGAATGCAAATAAGTTCCTCCTTTGCTCACAGCTTCCAGGGCACTTTGCCCTCCAGCTTTAGAACTCTCCGCAGCACGAGCCGTTACAACCCGGAGTGTCTCTCGAGCTCGCAGCGTTAATGCTGTACTCCTTTGGGTTCTCACAGGGGTTACCGGGCCGCATGGGCTTCCAGCCGTGAGCAGGGGAACGCGTGTCAAAAAAAAAACTATCATTATGTCCTTCCAAATCAAGCCATAACAACGTTTATAAATGCGACTTTATGACTGGTTAATGTTTATGGAGTTTACTAGGAATGCCTCGTCTTACATTTAAATTAGCTGCGCATCCTAAAGAGAAAGGAAGACGTTACCCTTTAAGTGCAATGTCTGCCTTTTTATTTAACGTTATGAGGCGAGATCATTTTAACAACTGCGCATTTATTGCATTTTGTCTTTGGAATGATTGATCAAGCTAGCATTACCACTGAGCTTTAGGAGAAGTGCTAACGTGAAAGTGTGACCCTAATAAGGGACAGGAAAGAGGTTTCTGCAATTAAATACTTCTCGAGGTTGACTTGAGAGATTTAGAAAAGGAACAAATCCTGCAGGTTCTCATGAGCGAAAATACCAGATAAACCTGACATCACTTCCATCGTGTCGTGTTTTTATTCAGCTTTCGTGGTTTATCTTCAGGAAACTGTATGAGCTGCGGTTAGGTTTTGTTAAACTCTGATTGTTTTTCGCTGCCTATAGTTTATTTGAAGTGTCTTTCCTCTCTTTTTACTGGAAAAGGCAATAAAATTAGTCTGCGGAGGACAGTTGTTTGCCCGTTTAATTCCGTTTAATTTGATAACTACTTGGCAGATTTGTCAGTATTTAGTTTTCCCCTGTAATATCGTTTTTGTATATTTTGAATAAATACTCCCAAATTCACACCAGGTTTTAAGCCCCAATGTTTGTATTCAGTCGAAAACGTTGGTGTCCTGTCTTCTGAATGTCGAGGTTAAGATTAATGCATCGTTCATTACTGGCATTATTAGAAGTGCATAACTCTGCTCCCTAATCATTTGTCATCTGTGGTTTACTTATTAAATATATATGCGTGTTTGGTATTCTGTGGCTTATCCTTATATCCTGTACATTATATAGCATGACAGGTAACAAATACAGTACTCATTATGCTAAATTTTGTACCTTGAAAACAGGTTGTGGATATAGGGTAATGAAGGAACAACATCAGAAAAAGATATGTAAGGTTTGATGGGTTATTAAAGAGGACTGACATCTGTTTTTTGTTAAACGTGTTTTCACTTTCACATCTGACCATGGGCTTCCCAAATCTATCACACTTTAGACACAATGAATTGTGTCACAGAGGGATATGCATTTGTTACTATAAACTCAATAGTTCTTCGGTGCTGTGTTATATTCATAAGTCAAGAATATGTACATGTATATTGCTGCTGTGTCCTGTGTAAATTAATAAACGTCAATATGCACGGTTCAGTCGGCATCTTTTTCCCCTTTGGTGTCATGAGGTAGAGGAACAGTGTTCATGTCCTACTTGTATTCATAATCGCCCCCAGAACCCATCCAAAAATCATGCCTTCTTTTCACCCCACCTGAAAGATGAATGCATACATTTCAAGCATGTTTGTTCTGCTAACTATAAGAATTTCTCTGTTATTCTAGCATGGCGGATACCCAGAGGACTATGGGGGGGTGGGGTGAATGGACACTTTGGTGCTTTGACCACGAGGAAGTGTCACCCTCAAAGGGCAGCAGAAAGAGGAGAGCCCCGCTATCACGGGTACGACACCAGCGCTAAGAGGGGGCTTTGTGCTGTGAGCGTTGTTAATGCGAGGCTTCAAAGCGCTCACGGGGTCTGCAGAGCCGATGTGAGCTGCTCACTCCGGGTTCGAGTTACGAGCCTTTTCGGCTGTGCGAAGGCGCTGAGGAGCAGCCTAATGTAGTCACAACAGAGGGATCGTGCCAAAGGAAACAGCAGGAATGGGTTCCCACGCGGAGCGACAGCGGCACGCACCAGCCCGGACCACACACACACACACACACACACACACACACACACACACACACACACACAGAGGCACTGAACACCATCTTACTGCCTTGAAGCACTGCAGGAAGATGCAAGTCACTGAAGTCCATCGTTAGCTGATGGCAGGGTGGCACAACCTTACTGCTCCATACCAACCTGGACCATGTTTAACTTCTGTTCAAGACAGTGGAGAAGTGGATATTCAGCAGCGATGACCTACTCTACCTTCTAATATTGGAGTGGGGGGATTACAAAAACAAGCACTGCATCTAGCCTGAGACTTTGGCCTGATGCCCTCACCAGAACCAGTGACTTGTGTGAATGTAGCTTGATATGTCTGTTAACACCTGTGCATGCTTCACTGCTTCCTCTTCAGACTGCCTTAATTGGCCGTTTCCACGGTGGCTGAGTAGGCGGACACGCCACTGCAGACAGAGCACAGTATTGTTGAAAGGTCAGCACACATTCACCCCAGTTACTTCATGGGGTTAATACAAATATGTGGCCCTGTGTTTAATAGCATGTTCTTGCTGTAATATTAATGAAAATGGAATTTATGTATCCAAGAGCCAATGGGAGGCAAAAAGTCACCCTCATTTACAATTAACTTTGATTTTTATCACCACCCAGCAGTATTTTTTCAAAATCAATATGTCAATATTGGGGCTGTCTTTGGGGTTGTTGCCTTGCAAACATCGGCTCTGTAAGTCTAAAATCTGTCTAGCCAAGATATGACCATACACAATGTTGTCAAAATGTAGCAAATAGGATACAGCATGCCAAGGAGAAAATCTAAAACACAGAAAGGAGGAGGAATGTTTTAGTCACAAAAACCTGCCATATACTTATCTTTCATTAACTTTTTTCCTGCATTGAATATCAATCCAATTGCTACACCACTTCATCCAAATGAGGGTCACAGGAAGTTTGGAACCTTTCCCAAAAGCACAGGATGGGGAAACACCCTGGATAAGGGAGGCAACCCATCACAGGGCACAAGTACACACACTACAGGCAATTTGGAAATACCAATTAGCTTAACCAGCCAGTCTTTGGACATTAGGAGGAAATCCCAGAGAAAACCCATCAAGCACAGGGGGAACATGCAAACTCCACGCACACAGACCCAAGGCGAGAATTGAGTCCTGGTTACAGAGGTGTGAGGTGTTAGTGCTAACCACCACACCACTCTGCCACCTTCATTTAACAGTTTCTGTGAATTATTATTATTATTATTATTATACAAACAATAGCATAGCTTTGTCATCATTAACCATTATAAAAAGTGGCTGAAGCATCACTTGTTCATTACATTTTCATGATGGTCAGCTGTATAACTTTACAAATATGTTTGATACATGCCTTATTTTCATTATTTAGAGTTGTATTTCTGCAGACCCTTCTATGACAGATACCTTATTTTCATGAGTCTGACCAAAGCAGCTTATTTGTTCTTTCCCCAAAGCATTAAGTAAACAAGTAACATGCTTTGAGTTGATTGGCTGTTCCCAAGACTAATATGGCCCAGTCATTTGTGAGCCTGGTTTAGTTACTTTTCTCCAGACTTGGTGCATTTAGGGACACAGCAGCATAGCAGGCACAATGTATGCTAGCCAAGAACTTTCAATCAAATTGAAAGACTCCTCCAAAGTTGGTAGAATAGAATACTTAGCCAATGTCCACAAGATTAGTGACTTGTATAGATTTTGGATTTAAACAGTAATCCTAGATTACATTGCTTTGTGTATATTTACACAATGTTCATTGCTTCCAGTGGTAACAGGGCAGCTGGGGTGGACCTCATTTATGTATTTTGGTTTGCAATTTTATACGTTATATGTATATATATTTTATAAGCAGACTGTATGTTCAAAGTACACAAACATTTCACAAAAGGAAAATAAAAATATAAACCCCATAAATAACAAGAAATTAATATGAATTACAAAAACACATACAGTACTTAAAATTGATTTATATTGCAAAATTACATTTTTGCATTACTTTTTATATTAGTGTTTCCCTGTTAGGTTTTTCTACCTTAATTTCACTATTTTGACTTTTTGTTTTTTAAGGTTTATAAATGATCGTTCATTCATTGTCCACACCAAGTCACAGCGTGCTTGGATGCCATCTCAGATCAAAGTCTGCTTGGATCCTGTCTCAGGCACAACACGGGCAGAACCTCTGTCTTTTGTGTGGCACTTTTTCTTTCTCTTTCTATCACACATTACAGAAATAATCCACCTGCACCAGATGTTTCTGGCCCATGAATGGAAACAAAAGCCCCTGAAAAAAATCCCACACACGCACAGAGACACCATGCAAGGTCTAACACTGGACTCAAAACCTCAACTAAGAAAGTATGAGGTGGCAAAGCTGGTAAACCACTCCACATCCAAGTAATAACCTATTTACATAATGTGAATATGAAGTTTCTTTAATGCTCTACTTTAAGCTTCCCAATGCTCTTGTAATTTTTTATTCATTATTATAATTATTCTAGTTTGACATAGGTAGTTTATGCAGCCACAGTAACTAATACTCTTGCTATCATTATTGCTATGTGTTTTGCACAAAAAAAGAAAAATCTTGATGGTCTACTTTATAGTTTCTCTGTCAGCACAAGCTTAGGGAGTGATTTACAAGCAACAAGGTCATCCTGCTGTGAGCTGAGGACCACCAGCCGCTGCTTGGACAATGACCTCCAGGGTGACCTTCCAGGTCAGGCTGCACAGGGAGGGAGCCTAGAGAAACAGCTTTGCCATATGGAGGGCATGGCTACCTGTCTGTCCTACTGAAGGATGGTGCATATCTGCCCCATTATGCTGGCACAAAGACAGCTGGTGAAGAAAAACAATCGGCCCACTGCCTTTTGGGACCGTGTCCGTTTTAGATTCCATCACCACACTATTCACAAATGGGCATGTCATGTGGAAACTTTAGCAATCTTTCTGTTGCTGGTGTGGTGTTGTTAGCATGCATAGAGCATATACATTAAGCCGGCTGGATTCCAGTGATTACCACAGAAGCATCCAGGCCATGTGGGTGTTCTATGGGATGAAACCTCTGCAACACATAACAGCCCCTCCCTTTTACCATACATCTGCTTCCAAGTCCAAGAGATCCGCTTTGCCATTTGTAATTTTAGCTAGGAATTCCATGAACATATTGGCTCCTGTATGGTATTTTAGGTTCACCTAGGTTTTCTTGACCAACTCTTGACCTTTCACCTCAGCCTGACGACTCCACCATTTGTTAGAGCCACAGAGGTCCCTGTCGATTTGGACCCTGTGCCACTGCCCACGACCATGTGTGGGGTTCTTTAAGTACCACCTTTGTTGTTCTTGTGACAATATGTCTGGCTTTATGCCAAATAGTTCGGTCTGTCAGCTCCCTTTACATCATTCAGTGTGAAGTCTATGTGGACATGTGTTTCTCTTGCATTTCAGTTTGAATATTAATTTATATTATTGACTAATGCCCCTGTCAAATTTTAACCAATAATTTCTAAGTTCTATGATACCTTCAATAAGACACATGCAGACTTAATCAAAGAAAGTTTAACTGCATCAAATACAAATATCCCAAAACATAAAACCTTGTAGAATTCAGATTGGTCTGTAAATACCCATTGATTCCAAAGAGCAGGAAAGATTAATTTGATGCTGCACACTTGACTGGTGTACATATAAACAGCAAAGGAAAAGGCACTAATGAAGACCCTGTTAGAGACAAGCACAAAAAATATATGTACAGAGTGTAGTTAAACTATTTTTAATATGGAAAAATTGTCAATTGATATACAAGCTGTCTGTCTCTATATTATATATGTACGTTGACTATTGTGAGACCCCCAGCTAACAGAAATGCCAAACTGAATGTTGTGGGTGTAAGTGGTCAAAGGTCAAAGTTTAATAGACCACTTACAGGTAATTGCAATGACGCAGATCTTTTACTACAGCGCACATGTAAAATTAATTTGCATGTGCATTCAGGTTTTGAGATATAAGTAATTTTTATTTTTTTTTTTATTTTTTTTTTTTATTTAACACAGCAATATTTTGGTGAAGACTTGCTTATATCTTAGGTTTACATTACATTACATTTTATTCATTTAGCAGATGCCTTTGTCCAAAGCAACTTACAAGCATAATAGTACACGTGCATGTCACAAACGAGGTCAATCAGTATTAGAGAATCTACTAACAGTAAGTGCTGTTCTATCATCACAGTGCACCCGATTAAGTCTGGCAATTGTCACAATGTCATTCAAGTAAAGCATAAACAAATAGACAGTAAGTCTGAAATAACTAGAGAAACTGAAACTGAATTAACTAGAGAAACTTTTACAAGCAAACAGCTAACTCTATTGCCACAACTGAGTGAATGAAAGCATAAATGCAAAGATTTCATGTTTTATGTCCTAAAGTGCTCCCTGAAGAGATGTGTCTTCAGTTGCTTGCGGAATGTGGATAGCGACGATGAAGTCCTCAAAGCAAGTGGAAATAAATATTTAAATTCTTAAATACTACTCTGAAAAATAAAATATTTTCAGCCAGTGAAATATCTACACATATACACACACACAGTGTTCAGGACTGAGTTTGTCATTGCTGCTGGTGGACACAGGATCTGCAAAGCTTGCTCCTGAGTGACTAATGTGTTAGACATGCTGCATGTTTACTGACAGAAACACCTTTCTCCTAGTCATCACTGGTCTCCTGTGTAATTGCACTGTGACTTGCAGTAGGATCAGTAGTCCTCTGATCGTGGTAGCAGGGTTTAGGAGCGTGCACGGGCTGTTATTCTTCTAACCATGGCCAGAGAGTTGTCAGGGGAAACGCAAACCAGAAATTACCCATTTCAACCAAGTTGTTGTGAAAATATTTTTAAATGTGAGCATAAAACCAGTGAAAGATATTGCCTGCAGAAACTACAACAGAGAGCATACATATGACAAAGCTGAGTGGATGTGCCATAACAGTTTGATTGACTGACACACTGTGCTCCACACCAGTGCTCTGAAAGGCTTCAGCGTGGTCCTCCAGTGAACCTCAATAACCCGATCCCCTGCTGAAAGATGTCTAGGGGCATCTGCCCTGCGAGGTGGAGGGAACCTCCTCACATCAGTCCTGCCTTCATCGCAGAAAAGGATGTGTGGGGAGTGGGGAATGGGTGGCTGGGGAGGGGGGGTGCCACCGAATCTCCTCTAAGACACATTTAGGACCTTTGATATCTTAAACCAGGAAAAACGGAGGGAGGTAAAGTCAAGATCCATGACAAGAATGCACAACAGATCTCGATGTTTAAGAGGCAAAAAGTCACTTCCCCATAAACATCTCTGTGTGCCGCCATTGTGGGATCCGCTTTGACGGGCGGCCAAGAGAAACGCACGCTGTCGTCACGGGCCGGGCGAGCAGCATGAGATCCTTTCAACCCCACATGTGGCGGCAGCGTGCGTCGCAGCCCAGCACAGTGCCACAGCCCAGTGCCGTGCCGAGCAGCGTGCCAGTGGACTTGACGTGAAGTGGCTGGAAAAGGCCAGGTGGGGGAGGGGCAGCCCGCCTACCTACACAGCTTTCCTGGCAATGTCAAGTAGTTCCCTGGCCTGGCACTGCTGTGAGTGTGTGTATGTGAGGATGGGGGGTGGTTAGGAGGCAAATGCACGGTGGGCACACCTGCACTGTACAGTGTTTGGCAGGCTGTGATCACACCACAGTCTGCAGAGCACACAAAACCCACAAGTGGTCAGGAGTATTTTGCAGATGCTGGTGAGCAGAGGTCCGTATATCACTATGCCTTGTGGATGGGAACCTTAGCACACGAACCAGATAACGATATCAAATATCTTATGTGCAGAGATAAAACAAGCAATTCATTTTCTAAAGAACCCCAGTTTTAATTCCTGAAATAATGTAATTCTAAGAAAATACAACTTTATTTGTTTTTAGTACACCTGTTAAAAAACCTCTCAGCTCTTCATAAATAGCCTCACTGTTCAGTGCCATCCTCCCACATGGTCTTTCAAAGTTGTCATGTGCATGGTCCTGTCCTATCTAGCTTGTGGTAGTTCTAGCCCTCCTTTGCTGTCTAGTGAACATGGGATTTCTATGTTTGCCTTTCATTCCTGTCTGCACCTCTAATTGTCTTAGTGAATACTCCTGGTGTGGGCACTATAAGAGTCCTTGTCTCGTTGCAAGATGTTAGATGTACCTTTCTTAGATGTCTGCTCATAGTCTGGTTTCCCTAAATCTCAACTGGTGTCACATGTTAGTATGCTCTGTTTATTATGTTATGTATTATATTCATCGACGGTCATAGTCCTTGTACTGTTTTTGTGTCCAAGTCTAGCTCTGGTGTTCCCCTGTCAGGTTCTTGGCCTGGTTATTACCTTGTACCTAGTATGTTCTGTTTAGTCAGTTTGTATAGCCCATTGGACTTTGCTTTTGCACATTAAACTCCTCTTCTGTACAAGGACCTTCCCCCACCTGGTTTCCAACCATGACCGTGCGTAATGAAAGTCAGCTAATCAGCATGAATTCTGGTAATTCATTAACACGTTTTAACATAATTACAGGCAGAAGCAGATGAAAAGTGAGCCTTCAAATAAGAAAAGGTTTCTGCACACATTTCTGAGTTCACAAGGATGAGCAGTGTTAATCAGCAGACTGAGGGAATCACGCTGCCCTTTCTTCTGCTGTCTTGTGCGTCACCATTGCATTCCTTCAAATGCTGTGACTGATGTTTTGGTGAACTGAGCACATAATTTCCTTAAGAGTATGTCCAAAAACAGCCCCTGCCCCCCTTCCCACAGGCTACGTTTAAATTTATGGCACTAAAGGTGTGAGGCAACAATAATACACATTCCCTCAAGTCAGCTGTCCCTAACTGAACCAAATAAAGAATCACAATGCTACTTACTAATAAATAAATCAGATTTGGGTTATATGCCAGATCAGCAATTGTGAGGTTCTGTAGCTGGAATGTACAATAATCGTAATTTCTGTTCAGCTTTCCAGCCGTGATAAGATTGGCTAGTTATCCCGTAGGGTAAACAGGATCTCAGAGCAACCCATAGATCTTTAATGACACATCTGAGCTCAAGACCACAGTGAGTGCAAAAGACATCCATTCCATTGTAGGTATATTAATAAACAACTTGGACATACTGAACGATTCCAGATAAACAGAGGTAAATATTTATAATGTCACTGCTTAATTCCTTTATATAACAACATTACCAAAAGCATTGACGAATTTAAGTATTTTATAGCTGTCCAACCTTTGGCGATGTTATACCTAATGTTTGGTTCAAACACGTTTAGTGATTTGATTTACCATTCCTCGGGACCTACAATTTCCAGTCCAGAGGTGCTGTCAGAAACTAAAAAAATAACAACCCTTGAAATCCGTTCCTAGTAGAACAAAAAGACTTTTCCTGGCAACCAGACTTTTCCTCTGTGCTATCAACAAAGAAACTGCTATAAAAACCCACAATGACTAAATGCCAAAATCTGCATCAACTGGCTAGCGGGAATATTTATGTCAGACATAAAACACCAGCAGAACTTTCTGTGGGACGCAGAGGTTCATAGCGATGCACATTTAGCAATAGTATGAACTTGCTTAGCTCCACCCCTGGAGGTGTGTCAGCTCCCAAAGCTATTCCCGATTGCTTGTTTAGCAACACAAAAACCGAGGACTTTGTGTGACAGTGCCTGACAGCTGTCAGAGCCAGGTGCATGTGTGTTGTTCACCATTCCAGTTTGTTCCAGCACGGTGCAGACGCCATATTAATTTCTTTGTTTGTTCAGAATTTGCAGTGCTCTGCAGGGCTCAGAAGGCCAGTTGCAGTCCCAATTCTGAGACAGACCTCGAGGCTTGTGATCGCACTAAACCACACTGCTTATGTGAAAGCCATGAAAGTGTGACAGGAGGGTATGCTCTGTCCACTTTGAACACCATCTTTGAACCAACAGCACTAAAAACATACTGTCTGGCAAACTGTTCTGTGTTGTTTCAGATTGGATCTGGAATACATATAGTTTTAGATTTTTTTTTTTTCATTTCCAGAAATAGTCCCAACTCAGGATGTAGAACTGGAATAATTTAGTAAATAGCACAGAACTTAGCCTTAGGAAGGCCATTTTAAAATGGCTGCATAAAATCTAATATAAACATTAAATATCACAATGTTGATAAAGAAAAAAGGAAGTACACAAACACTCACTGTCGGCCTTTATTGTTTGCCAAAATGCTAGAAGCCTGCCTCGGAATAGGGCCTCGTGCTGCTTATGCTCGTGGTAAGCTTGGAAACAGGTGCGAACCGGTCACATAGGTGAGATGACAGAGGAAACGGTCCGTTTCCGTGTAAACAGGATATTTCTTGTGTCCCAGATACTTGCGTTTCTCAAAGGCTGTTGGGGTTCCATAGAGTGTCCATTTTCATGTGGTTTCGCAAAAGGACTGAGATTACTTTATTACCCCAGGATTCCAGGAAATGTTCCTTCTACTTCCTCAGATCAGTGGGATAAAAGTAGGGTGGCCCATAAAGAATCCCTTGTGCTGTCTTATATTACAGTTCCTGAGTGGAGCTGTTTGGCTAAACACCCTTTTGCTCCTGCTGTTTTATTTTTAGCTCCAGCGAGGGGTTAGTCTTCTGCTGCTCTGAGGCTCCCCTGCAGGTTAATTACAGATTCACGCTTTGATTTTCCACACTGATGCTTCACCAGAGGCAAACACTGAAGCTAGCTGTACAGGAGCTGGCCAAGGTCAGGTTGATGACCTTGTAAGAGGATTTCTTAAGACATGAGATTTTGCATAGCTAGATAATAGTGTGACACTGTGCTATGCCCTTGGAACAGTAAGGAGTGTCTCTCTTTATCAAAACATTGTAAAAATGGTATTTCATAGCTACGACATTGTAAGGATTTGTTTCATGGCCTTTAGCCTATCAGTATAGTTTATTATGAGTATGACACTGCACAGTTTTATAAACTCTGATTTCATAACTTTTGCACTTACTGTATGGACGTTTCTGTATGGAATGTGTTTTCCTATATAAACTGTGTTTCCTCTAAAGTCTGTGCTTTGCTACATAGACTGCTTGCTGTAAGGACTGTTTTTTGTAAGGACCATGCTTTGCCATAAGAGTGTTTGCTATACAACTTGTACTTGCTGTAAGAACCATGTTTTGCGTATAGACTGTATTTGCTGTAAGGACAGTAAATTTATTGTAATGACTGCACTTTGTACCCTTTACATTGCAAACACTGTGATGCAAAGGTACTGGGTGTGCTGGCTTCTCCCCATCACACTCACACAGTCAAACATTCCAAGCCCATGCTATTTATGTTAAGCACACACATTAAAATTAATGTTACACGCTTGGTCCATCAGTGAATGTTCTGCTCAGTCATCCTTTCAGCACCATCTAGTAAGATTCTCGTTCAGCTTAACTCTCCTACTGTCCTCTAAAGGCCTGCAAATATAAGTCTTACATTGTCCCGCTGACCGCTTGGTGGGACACAGGCTGCATGGGAGACTGCCACACGATGCAACATGGCGTGGAAAGTGCTGTAAATCGCACACCTCTTGCAGCCGCGCTCAGAGTGACACATTGTAAAATTTTACATTTGCGCTCATCCGGATAATTACACAATTCATTTTCACTTAGTCTGGCTGAAAGGGGGATAATGAAATTTCCACTGGTGTACCGTTACATCCTGAGGGTCAGAGGTCAATTTCCTGTTTGGATAAGGGGAGGTTTAAAGAGGGTTTTTTTTTTGGATGGTCTTTGGCTTTCAGCTGGGATGGAAGGCGAGTGGGGTGATGGAATTCTACTTTTCCACTAACCTCGATGAAAGGAGCAGATGGTGGGGGTGGCTGGGTTGGGGGGGAAATCTTGGTGCAGGTGGAGACAGGCACCTCAGGGCTAGTTTAACATGGAGACATTATTTTCACTGGCCTCATCGCACCACCCCCCTGCTACAGACCATGGACCCTTACCAGACCCCTCCCAGGCCCCAGGCTGGATTGAGACCCCCCCCCCCCCTAATTAAATGCAGAAAGTGAGTGTTTGGGGGAGGGCTCTCCCAGCAATGTGCAACATATGTGTTGCTTTTAATTGGGTCTCATTCCAACATATGGATCTTAGTGCAGTCCAAAAGGAAACAAAATTCCTAGTCTAATGGATTACCAAAACACGTGCCTCAGACTGCCCCAATAACCAGTCAGCTCAAACATTTATATTACATACTGAGAAAACATTGTTGGCTGTTTTTCATCTGACCTTCAGACACACACACACACACACACGCTCAAACATACATACACATGTATGTAACTTTAGAGGTGTAACTATGTTTATTTTGCAATCGCATTTCCTGTTTTTGTCACGTGAGCTATCTTTGTTTTGTCCCGTGATTCTATATTGCTTATAAAAGAACAGCTTTGAGGTGTTCTTCAGGTGTGTTGCACACTGAGGAAGGGCTGCACCCTGAAACTTCTGTGCTTATAACATCTAATTAAAGTCTTTGGTACTGGAGTGCTGTCCTCTTTCATTTTTTATCTGACTTTTTGTGGCTTTAGCACCCGTACCCACTATAATTAAAATTTAGACTGAGCGCGTGTATGTCTTGCATAGTCAGGATTTAGCCAAAGCACATGAAAAACCTGACGTGTTTCAACTGTTTTCATGTGTTCACTTTGGCATATATGTCACCTGTGCACTCTGTACGGTATGTTCTACAACCGGCACTCCATCTCTGCATTCCGTCACACCATATGCAGATGTCACCAAGGCTGCATGTGCTGGAGGCAGGGTGCTTATAGTAAAATCATGGCAGTTTGTCCAGAACACAGTCCTGCTGGGTTTGGATTTGGACTGTGCTGAGCAAGATGGTGATATCCAGCACGGAACACAAGCCCAAGCGGGACTAATGCAAAGGGCTGCTTGTGAATTGAAGGTCACCCCAGGGAGTTGACACAGCCTCGCTGGGAATGTATTAGCAGCTGACCTTTGACCTTCACTCCAACTTAACAACCAGTTGCTGTTGGCGCTCAACCATGCCAATGTCAGACTGGTTAATCAAGTCAAACTGATAATATTTATAGCTTTCTACACCACCAATAATACTCATATCAGCTCGTTCCATACTGGTCTGAAAAGGCGTCCAAATGTTGATTTCATATATTAAATGTATAATAGGTAATAATTAATATTTAAATAAACATTCATGACTGTGTATTGTTACAACTACAAATATAATACAAGGTAACAGGAAATGTGACATTTGTCAATTCAGGAGAATATGGCCAGGTGCATAAAAATTATTAAGATGCTGTAATTCTTTAATGCAGCCTGCATCTGCAAATTGAAATTTTCTTTCAATTCATGCTATTATAATTATAACTAAATTACTCAATACCATCAAACTGTCTTCATTATCATTTGCTCAAGTCATTCTGTTTCAACTTTTGAGTAGTATCACTACAAAGTAACCTTAATGTTTTCCATACTTAAACTGGAGGTCCCACTGCGTAATGTATCATAAATCTAATACAGTCATTAAACATCCACAGCAGGACCTTTGAGTGCAGGTGTGTCTACAATGGGGTATTAATGGTCTTAGTGTGGCCACAGAGCTCAGACAGGAAGACGTTTATGGTTTTAATCTTAATGGATAAAATTCATTCTCCAGCTCAGTGCCATCAGCTGTGCAGCAATGGGGTCCAGAGAACATAAGAAATGCTAAATATGTTATTTCAAAACCTTCTGTTGACATGTATCACATACCCATACAAAGGCTGGAAACACAGTAGTCATTATTAATTGTTGCTATTGTAACAATATTGGTGCTGGTGGAAAGCAGGTTGTGACATCTGGGGGGCAGGTGGGACTGTTACAGCTCATTCTTATATGTCCACAATGATGCCGTGATGATTGGACAGAGGCCTGTATGACAGATTCCCTAATACCCCATTGTGGAGCTCCTGAGGCATGGTAGGGAGGGTCGTTCAGAGCCTGCCGTAGTCATCTTCTCTGTCCATCAATTTAAGTATGCCGCAGAAACTTGAAGTCAATGCCCCCCCACCCCCCTTCACCCCAGTGTTGCATGCAGGGGTCACTGGCTGTCAGTGTTTACATGCCCCCCCACCCCTCCACCACCCAGCATCACAGTCTGTGGTCTAATTGTTTAAGGTCCATCACATCGACACTCTAAGCACCTCACAAATGGTCCGGGGACATCCATTCATCTGCCTCCACTGGAGCAGCCAACAAATGCTTCACCACCCAAATGGCTAAACAGCAAAACCTGATGCATACTGGAGTTTTGGGGAGGGCAAATGGGGTATTTGGGCATCACTTTTTGCAACATATCTATACAAGAGTATTCTGTGTGTCAGGTATATATAACATGCATTTATTTTTATTATCAGATAACATAATTTTTAATTATGTTAAATATTTATGGACATTTTATTCACTCAGATATACATATGTATTTGTATGTATATATATACACACGCACACATCCATATGTTTTTTCTCAACATAAAGTGGGCCCAGAGTTTTCCTATTGCCTTTTTACAACGTAAAATTTTCTTTAAGAAGCATAAACTGTTAAATAGGTCTGGTTACGTCACAGTCATCGGACATAACACCCACATGGACAAAGCATTAAAACGTTGTGGCTTTTCATCTGTAACTGGAACACAGGATTGATAAAATCTCTCCAAGATGAGAAATTCAGCACAGTAATGAAGAGTAAAGCAGATGTGAGTTCCCCTACGGCTGCCTGGTCAGTCATGTGCAGCCTCCAATATTCACCACAGAAGGGCTATTAGGTCCAGGTGCCTGAGGGCAGGTCAACTCTGTGAGGCCCACAAAACCTGTTAGAAATAACTAATGAAGCTTTACTTTAATAGTAAAGAATGTGAAATGACTGCGAAGCACCTTAACGTCTATCTTCTGGTTTTTGGCCGGTCGGGTCTCAGGCCATTGGCTCTGGCCATTGTTATAATAGTAAGCTAGCGCCTGCAAAGTGACGAAATAAAAAAGGAGAGCGCTGCATTATCTTTTTATGCCTCATGAGGGCGACATGGCTTTGATTTGTAGATCAAATTAGATTGAAGGGATTGCGTCCCTAACGACGTTGTTTTATTACACGTTCTGTTTTGTTTGAGGTGCAAAGCAATTTTTTTTTGAATTTTGTAATTATTGATGTGCAGCTATGTGTCACTATCGGTTATTTTTAATTTAAGTTGATGTACTTAAATATGATTCACGTTTTAAGAAATTCAGTGTATTTAAAAAGTGCAAAAATTGGGAAAATAAGTACACTTAATAACAATTAAAGAATACATGTATTATTATTAATCAATTAATTAATTAATTTGTAGCGTCAAAATCACGTGACGATTAGCGTTATGTGATTAAGTCAAGAAGAACTGGGTCCCAAAATAATGACAGAATAGTCACGTCCCCAGAAGTACATAAGTGCGACGTACATTCACGGGATCGGTAAACGCCCATGCATAGTAGCCGTAAAATGCACTTAATTTTATGTTTGTATTCTTGAAAAATAAAACATTAATATAGCGAAATGTCAGATTAACTGAACTGCTGTAATATTTAATGAGGAAAAAAAAACTAAATACAGAATATTATTCATAGTTTTAAACTATTTCCAGTAATATTTTGTTTATTAAAACTAAACCATTCAAGTGCACTTCAAATAAAAGTATTCGATCTTAGAAAACGAACATTTCCCTTCTAATCACAGATGAAAATGATTAAATTATCATAACAATTTACAACTATATTTGTCATATTCGGTCACCTGTTCTGTTTTAGGACATCTTCCCCGATTAGTGATTTTTGGTCATGGCCATGGGATCACTCTTTCGCAATCGCGAAAGTGGTTTTACGTGATTCTTAGGCAGTGTGATGTGTGACTTTCTGAACACAGCTAACTCGTGAGATTCGCTTCTTCTCCAGGTGCAGTCTTCCAGGGAGTCCACCCCTTAGCGGTTTATTTACTTTAATTTCTCTCCCAGCCGGATGAGACTGCGCTTTTCCTGATGAATCCTGTTTGTGTTCTTTGGTATCCCTTTATTAAACTAAACCGGGACGTTTGTACCGAGCAGGAAACAGGGGAGCCGCGAACCCAAAGCCCAACTCGACATAAAACAAACACGCGAAAGTCAAAATGTTTGTAAAGCGCGCTGCATGGTGACTTGTAAAAAGGTACGCGCATGCGAGGCCTCCTTACGCCGCCTGTCTGTCAGCGGCGGCCAGCGGCACTGTGACTCGGGAGCGCAGAGCTCTTGCTGGCAGACCCCTAATGAGGCCGTAATTCACTGGCAGGAAGTTCTCGAGCTCTATTTACCAAATAAATGACAACATGTGGCCGCCTTTTTCGTGGCACGACCAGACTGAGCTTTCGACTTCGACGCTACAAAGGAAGCTCGTAATCAGCCCAAAGCCCGAAAGGTGTTATTGTTTGGGTGCACAGCTATATGTGTTTTCACAGGACCAGTGACAAAATAATTAGCTGCAGTTTCTTGGCGTGTTTTCTGTGGATTTAAAATTTCATTTGAAAGCATTTTAATCTGCCATCTCAGTTCCTTTAATCTCAGAAGTGTTCATTATCTGACAAAAGTAGAAAAGTCATATCAAGGTTTAACACTCACCTTCGTGTTTGGGAAAAATCACAACAAACATAAATACTTAGATAATTACAGTGATTTTTACTTTAAACATGCTGTTCACAAATGTTTAGTAGATTCTGCATTTTCAGTTTTCGTTGTTTTCATGTAGTTTGTTATGGAAAACAATATCAAACGGTGCCTAAAATTTAGGAGCAGGAGTGCACCATGCAGAACCCTCCATTTATTTCCCCCAGCTGCTTGTCCAGTTCAGAGTCACTGGGGGTCAGGAGCCTAACCCAAGCAAATACAAGAGGTGCCTTGTATGGGGCACTAGACCAAAGCAGGGCAGTTACTAACACTAAGGCCAATTTAGAGTTGCCAGCTCACCTGATTCATATGTTCTCAGATTCTGGGAGCAAACCAGAGCTCCCTAAGGGAGCCCATGTAGACACCAGAGAAAATGTGCAAAACCCACATATGCAGTGCTGAGGAACAGTTTTGACTGAGATATGGGTTGTCAATCTCACCTGACAGACTGTCGTGCCACCCCACAAAGACACTCTCACTAAGAGCGGTGTAACAGTGCTCTGTGGTGTTATTTGGGCTGATGCAGAAGTCTGGAGATGGGACGGCCACCAACAAATGCCACATTTATCAGAGTGAAACAGAAAGCGCACCGTGCTCTCTGTTTTTGCATTTTTGGGTTTATGTGTCCTGTTTTTGGTATATTAATAACTTTGGCGACCTGTTTCAGAAGAGTATACCGTTTATCAGCAAAGGGTTCCAGTAGGCCAAGGTGGACTTGTAAACATTTCATTCTGCTTTGTGTCTAATCTTTATGTAGGAAAATGACAGTAATGCAGTTGGGATTTTTTATTTATTGACCTCAGGCATTTTTTTAAGCAGGGTATTTTATGGTTCACTGAAAAACAGAATATTTTTTGTAGAAAATGCTTTATTGTGCATTATTTGACATTCTTCAAACTCTTAGATATAGTTTAAATGTAAGAAAGCACTTTTATACTTTAATGTTGTTTTTTAGTTTGCTATTTAGTCTAAATGTCTTTGTACAGCTCCTTTTTTGATAGATCGGTATAATACTCAATTAGGCATATTTACAATTTCTGTGCTTGATAAAAAATATTTTAAAGCAAAGGTTTTTATATAAAATGTGATTTTAATAACAGGCATGGTCACTTATGCAGTGCCATTAGAAATAGTTGTGAGGATTAAGCTAGAAATACAGTCATGTTAAAATGATTAAAACAGTCCACATGTCATCCTTGTATTCTCCACCATCCCACAATTCCCCTGGGTCCTCCTGACTCCTCACTGATGTCATCCCCTGGTAGTTATTGCTGAAAAGAAAGCGGCAATTTGTTCTCAGGGAACTGTAACATTCTAAAGCTGTTATCTGGTTTATAAATCTTACTTTTTGTGGCACTCTCTCCATTTTCTCTTTCAGAGCCATTGAGAACAGCTTCTTATTAATGTGTCCACCAGACAGCATTGCTCCATTATCTGTGCCCCATGGTGTTGCAAAGTCACGTCTCAGTTACCAAAAGTGGTCCTCTTATTGCATGCTGTGATGAGTTTGTGTTGATGAATATGTTCCCCTGTTAGATCTGACTGCACTGGAAATGGTGTTGATGTGTCCCCTTCAGCCTCTTGAATGTCTGAAGTGTTCTGCTCATGTACCTCATGTGTGTCCACCTCATGTGTACTTCTCTCTGTGTGCCTATGTTTGTGTTAGTCACTTTCTGCCTCTGTGTGTGTGTGTGTGTGTGTGTGTGTGTGTGTGTGTGTGTGTATGTGTGGATGTTTAGCATGCTTCTATTTACATCCTGCATGTGTGTACTGGTGACTGTTCTGTGTCAGGTGTGTATTTGTTCATGCCTTTGTACAAGGCACTATGTCAGTAGATAATAGGGCGTATGTCCCTTGTTTGCACACATGCATACCAATCAATCAGCTTCCCCTATGGGAGGGAGCAAACGCCTTTTGCATTTACAATGAAATCTGTGATTAAACAGCAGTATCTATTGGCTAAGTGTGCTCTGTTGACTCATGTAAATTCCCACTTTATCTTTGCCCAAAGTCAGAAGGGTGTAGGAGGCCAAAGGAATGGGGATGCTGCTGCCGCTGGAGGCTGTCATGTCTCGCTCTGTCGTCCCCCAAGTTTCTGTCCGGCTTTTTTCCAGCTGTTGAGAGATGGACACAGTGTGCTCTCTAACTGACCTCCGCTATGAGAAGGCAGTTCGTGCTGCTGGAAAGGCCTAGAATTTCCCTCATGATGCAGCCCCCACCTAAAACAGACATTTAGAAGTTCCAATATCAGAATCTCAAGCTAGATTCAATAGAACAGGAGCTCACATATTCCACCATTCATGCATAAAGGATGTTCAGTAGTAAAGGTCTGGCTTGTATGAACCATACAGTGCTCTTTCGTTTTTGTTTTTTGTTTTTTTAATGGGTGCGGGCAACATGGGCTGTAAAACCTCATCAACACTCTGGTTGTGGTACTGAACCAAGCCATACTGATCATCTGAATATTAATTATAGTAAAATAGTTTTGGGACCCCCCCCCCACACACCAACACTAATACTAAGGCCAGCTCCCTACTGTGGCAATATTGTGCAGTGTATCTGTCAGACTTCACTCAGCCATACAATGTTTCCCAAACCAAACATGTTCTTTACAGCCCTGTGTGTGTGTTCCTAGTGCATGCAAACCCGCTGTGCCTGTCATGCTGTTCTTACATGCGTTCAGCCAGTCATGCTGTAATTTACCCGCACATACAATCACACTGTAATTTACTCACACATTCAGCCACTCACACTGTAATTTACTCACACATTCAGCCAGTCACACTGTAATTTACTCACACATTCAGCCACTCACACTGTAATTTACTCGCACATTCAGCCACTCACACTGTAATTTACTCACACATTCAGCCAGTCACACTGTAATTTACTCACACATTCAGCCAGTCACACTGTAATTTACTCGCACATTCAGCCACTCACACTGTAATTTACTCACACATTCAGCCACTCACACTGTAATTTACTCACACATTCAGCCACTCACACTGTAATTTACTCATTCAGCTAGTCACACTATAATTTACACACACATTCTGCCAGTCACGCTTTTCTTTACACACATCAACACTCATTCAGCTGGTTATGTATACGCATACACACAGGCATGCACATACACCTTTACCAAACACTCCCTTCACGTGCATGCACTCAATCATATCTAAACATGCACACATATGTACACATTAAATCACATGTATATACTGATACCTGCACACATATTTGCATGTCCAAATATAAGGCTATGATTTTTTTTTTAAGTCACTGAATTGTCAAGGCTATTTTGTGTTATAGTGTAAAACTTTACTATGTCGGGGGGAATTATATTAAAATGTTTATGACCTCTAAAATGGAATGGCACGCCAATGATATGTTTTACTAAGTAAAAACACTTTCATACGCTTTTTTGCCCTGTCTGTAATTAAACAAGACGTGAAAAACAGGCAACCAGCTCTTAAAACACAAACCACCATTTTCTCTGAGTGGGGCATTCTAGGAAGGGTCCACCATCCATTCTAAAGAAAGGGGTGTGGAATGAAACACATAATCGCCAGTTTACAGGTCTCTTCATGTGGATTTCGGCTGCAGCTGTGCGCGTCCCCAATTATATTCATGTACACTCTGCAAAATGGGTGCCGATATATTTAAAAATACAGACACTGTCACTTACCAGTTTTGAAGATTACAATTGTTTTTCCTACAGATGCAGTTCCAAGCCAATTCAATTATACCTTATATAAATAATAGTCTAACATTGGAACATCCTCTTCACTTTATTTTGGAGCAGATCATTTTATAATTTACATTGGGGGAATTTCAGTTAAACTGAATTATGAATTGAAATTCACTAAATTAATTACACCTGTCTGTGTTCAAGACAGTCTCTACCGTTGTTATTTCCTATTATGACAGACAAAAAGAATGTTTTATAGTTTAAAGTGTGTAAAGCAGTTTTTCTGAACAGTCTAAAAGAGGGGAAAAAAGTATTGGCGTGTATTTTAAACAAGTAGATATGGTTCACGTGGAAAGGACATAAGAAAGCAGATTAAGTGTTTTTAGGCAGGAGAATATTTTGTCACATCTGGACTTCATAACAAAATAATTAAGGTCCTTTCATTGGAATTATGGGATTGTCAATATCTGTTTCCCTCCATATACTGCCTTTTATGGGGCTGCAAAAAAAAGGTTTTACTTCACCTGCAGTTTGGCCCAGTTTAGCAGACCATCCCCCCAACATGGCACCCCCTAATGGTAGTCTTGCATAATGACAGGTTGCCACCCATGCTTTTGCCCTTGCACCCTGCTCTTGGCACTCTTCCCACAAACGCCACCTGATCTGCAGACCTCATCCACACCTCCCTTCGGTTGAAGCCTTATCATGCTGGATTTGGGGTGTAGTGGCACATCCCACCAGCTCCAGGAGGACTGTCCTGTGCTCCAGCTGGTGTTATCTCACAGCCCTGGCCTCGCCCCTCACCTCCGCGACAGTTACTGCAGGCGCCTGCTCTGCGGTACCATCACTGGCTCTGGGAGTTGCTCAGCAGAGACATGAGATAAGGTCCCTTCAGATGAAGGAATCTTAATGAAGCGTTCTCTTTGGGCCAGTGTTCAACGGACCCCATCCAAGTGCAAACCAAGAGGAGCGGATTGTGCAGGAAATCTAATCAGCTGGTACAGTTTCCATGCCAAGCATGGTCCCATGGCCTTCATATTTCAGGTCTGCATGTCTGCTGTCAAACCCATGTCAAAAATGGCTCTGTGAGTCATCGAGAATAAACCCACACTAAGTAAATGGACAGAAGGTGAACTTTGAAAAGATGACATGCCTACACACTGCAAGGTGCACAGTAAGTAGCATTAAGTAGCCTTAATGTATCAGGGTTACTAAAACTACAAATATTAATTACTTCTTTCACAAAAGCTTGTGTCAACCTGTAACCCTAATGTGGATCCAAAGAATAATGGGGAAGGGGGGGACCAATCCCACTCCAGCTGCAGAACTTGGAAGCAAACTCGGACATAATGGACAGCCCATCATGCCAGTAGGGAGGCCTTTGCCCCACTGTCCTCCTCTCTCCTTCTGTGCCCTGCATTCAGGTTTCCTTCACGAGTGGCCAGTTGGCTATTACCATGTACATCAAGTACGGCCTGCCCTTTTGGGATATCCAGAGGACAGTATGGGGATTTTAAGTTGCAGTGAGTAACCGGGGCTGGTTTCTCTGAGTCTTTCCCAAGGATTTTTCAACCAGCTAACTGTGAGCAACACAAGCCTGAGATCTGCTTCTGCTGTGCTCTGTAGCTTTTGTTCAGGCCTTTGATGCAAATCTGGCCCAAACGGCGTGCTGTCCCAAAGAGCATGGAACGTGGGCAGCACCTTGCTTTAACATTCCACTGATGAGAGTCTGACTGGAACCGATTCCTGGATCTGATGCAGGCCGCAGGAACAAGTCCCCTACAATTCTTCCAAATCAGTTTGCTTAAAATAAAAAAGCACATGTATGTACACTGAGGCACCCTTTCCGCACAACAGCATTTGTGAGTAATGTGGCCAGAAACTCCTACTACGTTTTTTTCTTTTTTTTTTGTGCAATGAAATGGATTTTGGGCTGTTGGCGTCTTAACAGTGTTTCATAGAATTTCCCATAATAACCTGTTACAGCTGACCCAGGTTCATTCCTGTTTCTTAAAATCCAGGAGTGGCAGTCCAGCGGTGGAAGAGCTCTGTCACAGACAGCATGGGCTCTGGAACCCTACATACACAACTCTAACAAGAACGTTAAAGGCTTTTAAGAAGGTGTGAACATAACAAGCACTAATGATGTCACGGTGTGTGACAAGCGAGGACACATAATCAGCCCTTATCATGAAACCCTGTCCGTTATGGGCCAATGGCCGAACTATGGGGACACATCCTGGCTTATTTCAGGCTTGCTTAGTCACATCCGTAATACATACATACAAGCAGTTAAACATGCATGTTTGAACAATTTAACATGTTGGCCAATCTTGTAAAAAATGTCTTATTCTGTCCTCAAAAAATATGTGTATTTCACTATTTAGAAGTTTATTCTAAACAACCTCATAAGTGCAGAATAGAACTCATTCTGTGAAAGAGTAAAAGGAAGAATAAGCTAAATGCATGTCAAACTAAATTCGATGTTTTCATCAAAGCCAGGAATTTTTTTGAACTTTTGTGCACACGTCATGCATCTCTGTAAAACAGTCTGTGGTTTCTCACATCCTCTATAACATGAGACAGCACAGCTCCACTCTACATCAAGCTAGCTGAGATGTGTGCCTCAACCCTGAAGTGCCAACCAATAAATAAGATACCTTACAAAAAAATGAGATACCATGATACGCTACAAAAGACCTGTGTTCACAGAACATCCAATAATATGTTTGAGGACGGGTGGGATGGCTTAAACATATCTAGTAGAGGCAGGTCATAAAGATGATTGATGCAGGCAGTAGACTCCTTATCGGGGCTTCGGTGGTGGTGTTGGGTCAGCGTCTTCCTCCGCCTGTATCAGATCCCTCTGGAGTTCCCACCGCTCTGAAGAAAGCGTTCCAGTTCTCATTATGTCATTAATTATCGCTGCTGCTTCCACGCTTTTTATCTGCGTCGGCCCCCTGGGGAAGATTAAGGGGCCGTCTCCGGACAGGAGGACAGGAGGCGCCTGTGCGCAGGGTCACTCTCACTCGGCTGCTGAGTTCCTGGTTATAAATGGCTCTGAAGTGTTCAGAGGAGGGAAAAACATCCCACTTCCCTGTAAGCACAACATCTCTGCATTATTGGCGATTCATAACCCTGGGACCCCTGACTTCACCTGCCTTGTCAGGTTTGAGGAGACACTGTCCCACACCACCATGACTTGAAACAATGGTGAGCACTGTTGCTCAGTTGTGAAACTTATGAGGGGCTGGCATGTTGTTGTAACAGCAAACCATGTCCCTAAGAGTGAGGAGGTGCTGGATGACTCTATGCTAGTCTCCTGAAAGGCAAGCATTTTGTTTTCTGCAGCCAGTAATACAGCTCTGGAGTTATTTATCAAAGAAAGTTAATCAGTTTGCAGTTAGGATGCTAAGTCATAAAAGAAATTCATATGCAAATCTAATGTGAACAGCAAACAAAGTGTGTGATTTAATGCATTTGGTAATGTATTATTAAAAATGGTAGCTTTTTTTTTGCTTAGAACTCTCTTCTGAGTTCCATCTTTACACAGAAAGTTTGAGTGTGTGTGTGTGTGTGTGTGTGTGTATGTTTCTGGATTAAGCTTGGCCCTGAAACTCACCAGGTACTTAAATTAGGAAACTGAATGTAGGTCATCTCCACCTTCATATGTATACCTTCATGTATATCTACCCCACTGTTGGAGCCCTTCTCGGTCAGGGTGAGAATTGTGACATGTATGGGGGTTGAAGTTGGGTAGGGCATGGGAGGGGACAGGAACAGAACAGGAACACACAGGGGACAGGAATAGGACAGGAACACAGTGTGCATGTTAGGCACCTGTGATGTATGTACAGATGATAATGTGCTAATCCAGGGGGGTGTTGCCAGCATACAGGCGGCTGAAATTACTCCCATGTATCAGTGTCCATTAGCCTTAGCTCTGAGCAGGCTGCTTATTAGCCGAGGGGCAGCTCATTTCAGCCAACCACAGTGATCTGACAGCCAAACCGCGCTCTGAGCCCTCACTGGGACAAACGCACTGCAATAGGCCATGTCGAGCCCTGCTTTGTAAGTCTGGGCAATTAGTCACACTCACTGTGTTCAAATTAGGGGACCTTTCCAGTTTGAGAAAATGTGCTGTTGATTTAGGCACTTCCTGAGACAATGGCAAAATTGTTGCACGTGAGATTCAATTAGCCTGTAGCTATTGCCCAGAGCCATCTGGTCCTCTTTAGCTGGAGAGTGATGAGGAGAGAAGGAAAAGCACAAAGCCAGAGGCAGCTCTGGCTGAAATGAGGGGTTGCCGTGGGGACGGAACCCCTTCCCTTACTCTTGACCCTGAGCAGAGATGTTGGGGGGGCTGAAGCTGGCAGTCGCCACCGATGCTCCCCTCCAACTGTTAATGCTTCCTGAACTAGAGAATAGACAACAACAAGAATATGGCGACATATTTGAATCAGAGGATAAAGTTGGAGTGCAGGGGATAGAGGCGCACCATACTCAGGTCATAAATCTGAAGGCTTGAAAAGAAAGCAGACTTTCCAAAGAGCTGGAAAAAAGGCAGGGCCTGTTGTAGTGCTGGGACAATGTGGTGGGACAATTGGGTCTGAGTGTTCAGCTGGGACAGTGAATTGGACCAGTGTGGCAGGACAGTCAGGTCTGAATGCAAAGCTGGGGCGGTGTGCCGGGACGTTGTGGGGTATTGGTGTGGTGGGACAATGTCGACAATGTTACGGGGACAGTGTCGGGTGACCTTGTGATGGGACTATGTTAGGGGACAGTGTATTGGGACAGTCAGGTCTGGGTGCAAAGATGGGATGGAGTGATGGGACGTTGTGGGTTATTAATGTAGTGGGACAGCGTTAAGGTGACGGTGTGGAGGGACAGTGTATTGAGACTGTCAGGTCTGAGTGTAAAACTGGGACTGTGTGCTAGGACAGCCTGGGGATACAATGTGGTGGGACAGTCTGGCGTAATATTGTGGTGGGACAGCCAGGCAGGAGAGACAACAGTGTCTTTATTACCAATTCAAGAATAGGTTTAGAGGCCACAGAAAAGGGTATGCTAAGGAGAGTACATTGTGGCAGAACCTACAGCTGAAGGTGTCTCAGGCAGTGGGAAACCTAGTAACCAGGTAGAGAAAGGAAGCAGTAAGCCACCACTCAGAATGGCATGCCATATGGAGAGCTAGGGGCTGTTCGGCAGCAACCCAGACTGAGAGGTCAGTTTTTGAGTCTCCTGCTGGATCCACTGTGAAAAGTGTCCAGTGGCCCACTCCAAATCCACTGTGAAAAGTGTCCAGTGGCCCACTCCAAATCCACTGTGAAAAGTGTCCAGTGGCCCATTCCAAATCTATTTTGGAAAGTGTCCAGTGGCCCACTCCAAATCCACTGTGAAAAGTGTCCAGTGGCCCACTCCAAATCCACTGTGAAACGTATCCAGTGGCCCACTCCAAATCTATTTTGGAAAGTGTCCAGTGGCCCACTCCAAATCCACTGTGAAAAGTGTCCAGTG
>JABJVR010000034.1:8306132-8319138 GCA_025773905.1 Chitala chitala
TCTACCTCCGTTTGCCAAAATTCTCACCTCACCACCTGCTTGCAGGCTGGTGTTAATTTCTCAGATTTGCTGATAATGACTGGCACATCCAGCCCAGACATGCCCCCCCATGCCCCCATTCCCGTCCACACAAGCCTGCCAGGAGTCTCGACACCTGTCAGTCAGCAACCACAATCCTGTCGTTCCAATGTTCCAAAATAAAAACGTTAAAGCCCTCCCTATGGCTGCAGACGTACATGTGCTGTGCATTTGTCACAGTCTTCAACTTCACTGTGACAGGAGCATGAGCCCAAGCTGGAGCTAGTGATTGAGCACAAAAGGGGGGGAGGGGGTTGGAGTTCAGGGGGTGCTGTGCTGCTTCACTTAGTGCCAAAGTCAGGCTGTTGAAACCACCTGTTCAGCATAGACAGCACAGCATTAGTCAGCCTTGCCTGACCTTTGTTAAATTAGCTTTCTGTTCAGCAAAGTCCCCTGCTCAGCTTGTTTGCTACTGGTCTTTAGCCACTTTAACTCTAGCCTTTACTGAGAACTGAGTACAGTATTTCGTTCTTCATACTCATGACAGAATGACAATAAATTATCTTTGAATTGTTTAATCTGCTAAGTACCAGTCCAGACCCAGTTTGACCACTGCTAAGTACCAGCCCAGACCCAGTTTGACCACTGCTAACTGCCAGTCCAGACCCAGTTTGACCACTGCTAAGTACCAGCCCAGACCCAGTTTGACCACTGCTGAGTTCCAGCCCAGACTAAGTTTGTCCACTGCTAAGTACCAGTCCAGGCCCAGTTTGACCACTGCTAAGTACCAGTCCAGGCCCAGTTTGACCACTGCTAAGTACCGGTCCAGACCCAGTTTGACCACTGCTAAGTATTAGCACAGACCCAGTCTGGGCTCTGTTCAGCTTGTCCACACTCTGCCACAAGCCACCATGTGGCTTAGTTTCTGTTCACAACAGTTTTTTATGTTTTTTGGTTTCAGAAGATACAAATACATATCAAGTCACACTGCTGGAGTCCATGTATCAAAGCTGACTGATCCTTAGTTTTAGTTCCTCACAAAACACACATCACAGACAAACACAGAACTGAGGATTCAGCTAAAGTTCTAGTCATTAAAATACACATTTTTTCTCACGATTACACATTATACGCCATTGTAATTTCTTTCAGTTTATTCTGAACACAGGAAACACCGCTATTAAATGAGTAATTTACACTTTTATTGCAAGTTAAACTTTGCAATGAAAATAATTTTGTTATTTTTCACAAATGCACAAAAGACTTACTGTTTAAAGTACCAAAAAAAAAAACTGTACCATTTTTAGGAAAAAAAAACTGTGAAACATTGACGAATGACAGCTGTTGCCATTGTCTGACTGAAAACATTATTATAAGAAATATTAACTGCTACATTAGCAATGCATTGTTCATGTAAAACTTAATACAAGTAAGAACGGAAATTTTAGCGTGCTGAACCCCTACCATTCCCATGGAAACTGGGGTGGGTCAGGGGTCAGGGCCAGGGGTGGAGTCAACTGTCTCTGCACTCTAGCCTTTCCAGTAGGCCACACCGCTTGGGTAGGAGCCAGCACACAATGCTGTGTACCCTATAATCATGTATTCAGCCCATCGAGTCTGCCACTACATTTTTATGAGCTTGGCATGGGACAGATTCATTTGCAGATGCAAAATTAGGGATGAAGCCTCCCTCAGAACAAAACCAGTTCTTTGTTAAAAGTGCACAGGTGATAGTTATGGTGGAAGTGTGCCCTCCACAATGAGCATTGGATGTTTGCTATGTGCATTACCTAGCTGTATAAAAGCCTTCCTTCTATGGTGCCATCAAAAACAGAACTGAATATATACTGTACACCATGCATGCTAACACTGGAAAGTCAGTAACTTTCCAAAACAATTCCACCATCTTCAGTTTAAAAATGAAAAAGCAAACTAGGCAACTGCTTTTTACTTTAAGTGAATTAAAATTTGGAAAATTTCCCTCCTAAAATATTTTATCATACACTTCCATTCAGATCACATTTGCTCACAGAAGCAATAGGTTGACTGAGAGGCCACAATAATCAAGTGCTTCCTCTGTACGAAGTCGGGGTGTCACTCTAACAGACCAGCATCTTTACAAGTTTATCTGTACCACAAATGAAATTACAACTGCCCAAAAACTATAGCGATCCATTGAAGAAATGGCCTGTTTTACATTGTGGCCACCTTAGCATCAGTGATTCTTATAAAAATTCTGCTTGTGCACAGTACCTCTGTGAATGGGCAGTGACTGTTAGTTGCCCGCTCTCCAGTCAACTTGCATGCCAGACGCAACTGGCACAGTCTTTTGATCTGCAGAGAGCCGTGAGCTGCTTACAAATTCTCAGCCTGCTTTTTGTCCAAAGCTGTTTATTGGTGCCGCCGTGGTATTCTGGTCTGCCCCAGAGCAGGAGGTGCGGCTGCCGTGGGGCTCAGACCAAGTGTGCTGTCACCTGAGAGGAGCCGCTGGTTAGGCTTCCCAGGCCCAAAGTCCTTGAGTCAAACAGGTTCTGCTGTCCGCTACTGAGCATGTGCAGTCCTTCCACGGGTGACAGCATCTGCCTGTCTGTCATGGTGCCACTGGGGGAGGAGCCCAAAAAAGTGCCCTGGGATATTTTCTCTGGGCTTGTTGCCAGGCGTGGAGATGTGGGGAAGTTGTATCCATACAAGCCGTAGGGGCTGTGGAGCCTGAAGCTACTGTACGTTCCCTGGTGGCTCTGGTTAGCTGAGAAGGCGTTACCCGAGGGGGCAGACATGATATACTGGAGCTGGTGTGGGGGCACACCCGGGATCTGGATGGGCAGGCCGGCCTGCGCACAGCTGAAGCCGTCAGCATCGCTGGCTGACACGGACATGGAAACGCCGGCGCTGCTCACCCCAACATAGGAAGCTGCACGGGAGCCGGGGAAGGCTTCGCCCGTCGGACTTGCCAGGCGCCCATAGGTCTCTGCCAGCGGACTGCCGTACCGGTTCAGAGCCAGGCCTGAGCGGCTGCAGGCCGAATACTCGCCGGAACTCACACCTGCCCCCAGGTGGAAGGCAGGGGACGAAGATGAGGACAGCAGGTGGGTGTGTGTAGACGATGCCCCGCTGCCATTGGCTGCCAGAAGCCCATGTGACCCTGGGCTTCCTGGACAAAAGGATTGAGAGAACACTGTAACATTTCAGTCAGGCTGCATTACCCAGGCATGCTGAGAAATGCACAGAGATATGCACAAAAACTGATAGTGTTAATCTAAATTCCAAACCTACTCTTAATGTCTTAAGACACTGAATAGTCATTTGTAAAGCAAATTTTTGTTATTACATTTTGTGCCATGTTTTACCACTTCTTTGTAAATTTGGAAAATCTTTTATTTTTATTTTATAATTTAAAAATATTTTATTTTTTAAACTTGTCACACCTTTTCAAATGCATCAACACAGTAAACAATCACTACACTTACTACTGGACAAAACTTACTTTTACAGTTAAGGTTGAAGGTACCTACTGGTCCTCTTTGAGCAAAAAAAAAATACTGCAGTTTTAACTTTTTGAAATTTCAATAATGTGCCAATAACACAGTGTTACAACGTAGAATTGGCCACATAGCACTTAAAACCGACAATGAGTAGCTTTTACATCAAGATAAAAAATAAAAAACATAGCTCTGGACTCGTGATGCCTTTTATGTACTTCTAAAACTGATAAAATAGTGAATAATGTGCTCTTAATATATATTTAACAGGAAATGTACAAACTCAATGTTTTCCTTTGCAATACAAACTTTACTGCTCTTTGCTGCCTTTACTGTTTCATGCAGGACAAAATAGTTCATAATTGCGTTCGCATTTGAGGTCTGTTGCCGGAAGCCTGTGGACTGCACAGGCTTTGAAATGCAGCACGTTCATTAAAAACACAGGAAGCAAAGTTCATTAACACTTTAGCTATACCTTGCTTTGCCATTCCAGGAATATCTTCAAAGGTCAGAGTTCGAAGGGAGGGTCTCCAGAACGCGTATGATTCTACCAAAGCTTCCAGCCCCATTCTGTAAAAAGACCATTCTACCATTAATGCTTATTTTTGCTTTAGAAAAAGTTGATTAAAAAAGTCTTTGTCAGGTGCTGCAAAAGGCCTGTTTTTTTTCCCAAATGGTCCAAACTATGTGGTTAAATTTACAGGAACGGCTTTTGGTTGGTGAAGGTGCTGTCTCAGGACTTGCGTAAGGTTAATCCATTCACATGTAGGCAGGTAAAGTGACACTGTAACTCATGCGGTACCCCAAGTCCACCTGACTGCAGCCCCAACCAGCCAAATTGGACCTGAATGATGACCGCAGGAAAACTGGTCGTAACAACTGAGTAATGAGACACACAAAACCAGACCTGGTTTACCAAGACCTACATTATGTTCTGATATAATTGCTTTCACACTGCTTTTATGGCAGGGATCATAGGCATTTCGCAGGAAGCCATAATAAAATATTTATTAGCTAGACTTGCAGGAAAAAAATGCCTTCATTTTCTTCAGTAATAGGAGCTCTTTTTTGCATCTAGTTACCGTGGAGATAAAAGCCGTCTCCTGCAGAGGTGAAGCCAAGGCGATAATTTATACAAGATGCCTTGAATGTTTCCCTCAATTTTATCACCCACCCCGCTTATGCTATCAAATGGTGTAGTTTATTTAGCAAACTGGTTAACTTTTCCTGTAATATTCAAGGGGAAATTTTTTTGTACCTTCCTGAGTTTAACATTTATAGGGTCAACCATAAGGGCCTTACTGAGGTATGAAACTGTATTCTACACCACATAAATTCTCCTATGTCCCCCAGGAAAACTTATTTTAAAACAACTCCAGTGATATCTGTAAGCCTACCAGCAGAAGCTGCAGTATTAGCACAGTGAGAAATTTATTTTGGTGTTGTCTTTCTTTATCATTATTTGTTTTCCCTTCTCCCCGCTGGAATCTGTTTGTGTGTGTGACCAGAACTACCAGAACATTATGGTCTGAATTGCTCCCCTCCGTTAAAAAAAAGACTGATTCTCTGTCCATGCCAGCCGTACTCCTTTCATTTTCACAAAAAGGAAAAACCGTGTAAACTGAAGAACACACGTGTTACAGTCATTCACAAAAAATGGGAAAAAAATTTTTTATGGTGATGAAAAGGTGAATTTCGACACAGCTCAGGCCAAAAAGCAGCAGGACGCTTGACAGTTTGTGCTTAAAATGTTTGCTGTAAGCAGCTGGCCTTTTGCACAAACAAGCTGTAAAATCATAAGACACATTATAATCTACATACTAATGATAGCCTCAAAAGTTTTAAAAACTTTTTAAACCTGTTTTTAAAAAGTACCACAAAGTGCCCTACTTACCGATTTCTGCCAGAGTCTCGAAAACCTTTCGCAAATGGATTTCTGTCGATTTTTAATCTTGTAATCTGTGGAAATAAACAAACACTCTATGGACTATGGAAAAGTACACAGTATAGCTAATCTTTATAAATATATGTCTCCAATGTTTTCCTTGGTTAACAGCAATTTATTCTTTAACTATTGATACTCAGATTATTAAAAAAAAATTAAGAATAATTAAATTAAAATAACTTTTCAAATTTTTACTTTTTTCATGTAACTGATTTTGATATAGAATGCTAAAGAGATTTTGTAATTACCAGCAGTTCCTCATGTGTCTGCCCAGAAAAGACTGCCTCTACAAAGACGATAATTGTGCCCAAGAGTATTTACTACACTGCTGGATACATTTAATATATTAAATTTAAAAGAATCAGGCTACAATAACAAAAACGATAAAATAACATGACTATATAAGCATATCGAAATGGCCCTTTCTTCCAACAGACTCCATACTCAACACCTCTAAAATATGGTGACACAAACATTGGGGACTGCAAGAGACAACCAGGACAGAGTGTGGACCCAAGACCAGAAGACCTCAATCACAGAGCAGTTTTTGAGATTTTGCTTCAGAGAAGAGCGGGGGTCACATCAAGCTTCTATCGGTCACGTTATGCTCCTTAGTTGAGTATAAATATTCACATATAGATCTATCCGCTTCGCAATTTTCTCTAAAATACGAATATTTCTTTTACTTAAGTCGACCATTGCAAGTGCCTGCAAACTCTTTTCATTTTAAGATTTGAAAAGGCAGGTACCTGCTGGTTCTGGTACGCTGTGACGGTGGTGAAGACGGTTTCTGTAAAGGAGAAGGCCTTGACGCCCTCACCCACTGGGATGGATTTCACTGGCGAGAGGTCTTCGCCGCACTCCTTGCGAATGATGTGGACCCTTGGTTGGTATTTGTGCATAGAGTGGAGGATTATCTGAAGGGAAACAATTTCAGTAATCAGGACAGAAGGTCACATGACAGAAAATATACTAAAATTATTACTTTGCTAGTAAAATGTGTTCTGTGTCAAATTAGAATATAGTAGTATAAAGTACTATATATAGTATAAAGTGAAATTAACTAATTCTTCTATATACTTTATAGACCACCATATGAACGATGAATATTAAACAGAATGTTAAATGTGATTGTAATTTATTCTGCAATTTATTTAAAATATTATAATACTACGTTTTTTTTTTTTTTTACAGTTTTCTTTACAACTGTTAATAGGCACGCTCAGAAAAGGTTATACTTTTCAAGAAATTCACACAAGGTCTATTAGCTCTAAAGTATGCATTTTTACTTGTGAATTAAGACTTCGTGTCCACTTCCCACGTTATTTTAATTCTGCAATTCCCAAACAAGTTCGTTCTTAAAACGATAAGATTTAATTTATTTAGTGTAATCATTTTCGGCCATCACTTAATTTGCAAGTTAGCATGCCTTTAAACTGCGTCTCATTTAAGAAAGTAATAAAACACTTTACATGGCCTTGGTCATCCAGCTCGTTATTGGTGAGCTTCAATTTATCGAAGCTCACAACCTGTCGCATCCACGTCTCTCCGGAGGCGGGAGAGTCTGGGTGTATGTACACTCTCGGCGGAACCGGCGAGTCAGCGTTTCCTGCTACCATCCACTTGGAGCTATGGTAGACGTACCTACACGAACAACAACCGCAATTATTTCTTTGTAACAACTGTAATTTATTACTTGTCGTGAAAGACAGAAAATAAAAATAAACTGCATGTCACTGAATTGAACTGAACATGACCACGACAAGCGTTGACAGAAGCACAGGAGATATGTGGATCGGGAAAATATTTTTGGAGAAGAGGGAAACTATTCAAATTTATATAATATATTATTGTTGCAACATTATGGTAACGCTGATAGAATTTAAAAAGCACAACATTTTATAAAAAAACTATTTAGCCGCTCATTCTATGCGCATTCACTGACACATTACTAAAAAATCAGTTACTGCAGAGTCAATGATGAAATGTACAGTGTCCATAAAACAGAAGCATTTGTCTGATTTTCAAATTAATTTTATTGCAGAGGTAGTGGTTCACCTGTAGCGTTTGTTATCCACCGGAATGATGTCCATGGCAACGTAGTACTGCTGGTGAGGATCTAACCCTGAAACTTTCACGCGCATGGCGGGGAACATTCGCCTATCACAAAACAAAAGCGATTATTATAATTATTATTATTACTACTACTACTTCTACAACTACTACTGCTACTACTACAGCGCAAGTAATCTGTACTGTATATTAACATGCAAGAAATCGATGACGCACATGAAAGACCGCAAAGTGGTAGACGTTTTACCTACACTGGTACAAAATTAATTTTGACAAAATTGCTATTTATTATTATTACTTTTTTACATGCATCGTCAATACAAAGTCCTTATCATTTTGAATTTAAGGCAAATATGTAAAAATATTTATTTTGGCAATAATACATACTACGAATAAAACATAATAAAATACCACGAATGAAGAGGAAATTAATTATGCAAAAAAAAAAAAGATCATATTCCAAAAGCGTTCTAATTACTCTTGACGTATTAAGCGTTTTACATCCCACATATTTTCCGTCTGAACGGATTAACAACATATATGTAATACATACTTACATAAATGGTTCTGTAACACTTGCTTCAGATAACAAACCCAGATGCAAATGTAGCCTATGAATAATTTCAAAGAAGGTTAAGATTTTTTTTTAAGACGACAAACCTTCCAGCTTTTGTGATTATCATCTCTGTTCCGATTTCGTGGAATCTTTTCCATAGATCGGATCCCTGCAGATCTACGCGCATCTCTTCTGCAGGCCCCGGAGCAGTTACGATGGAAACAGCGGTCTGGGATGCAGGCCGGGGACTTTCCAACAGCACGTCGTCACAATCATCTGCAAGGTGTGAAGGTTATTATTATTACTATTATTATTATTATTATTATTATTATATTTTTTTTAATTAGTTGTAGTAGTAGTAGTAGTAACATAGGCTAAGTTGTACCCTATAATAATCATAACTTCTGCGTGGAAAGTACTAATGAAGTTTCGATTGACGGTAATGTTAGGCGGATTTTACGGATTTTTCACGTTTGAAAATATTTAGTTTAAAACTGTAATTAGTTTAGTACCATAACGGCCGAAAGTGTACGTTTAATCTATTTACTATTAATTTAATGATGAGTGATAATATCTGAGAACATGTGTGCCGAGGTCAAAGGGCATGCAGTCCACAATAACGCATCGAAAGATAACATTTGTGGAAAGTGCTGTAACACGAAACGGAAAGTTTTTACCAAATGCGTTTTCAAATCACTCATACCAAATCATATCGCCATGTGCAAAAAAGTATAATAAATGTCTCATCAAACCGTGTCATAAAAGTTTATCTTATATCCTTTTAAAATAAGACTTTAAATTACATAAAATAAAATGCAGCATATTGCCAATTCCCGTTAATGCAAATTTATATACTGGCTAAAAGATGCTCTGTGAAGAATTCGGGAAAATATCGCGAAGATCTGTCAATTATTATCGCACTATTTTTAATAATTTAATTTTTGCGTATAAAATAACATATGATCATTACGCAATAAAATACTATTTTTGTATACTTTATTACTGTCACTGGTATTATACTGCTTTAGTTATTACAACTTCGCCTTCAGAAAATCTACAGTTTAATAATCGTGTTTTATAAATCGAGAATTTTGGGTGTATGTGTAATGCGTTACTTACGCGATCCGTCACTTGGACACTCTATCTCACTCCGGTCGCTGGCGCAGGTCCCGTGTGCTCTGTGCTGCGGACTCTCCTTTGGATTTGATCCGTCGTTCACCTCCTCAAAATTTTCACTATCGTCTAGCAGCTTTCTTTTCTTTTCTGATCCAATAAGGGCCTCCACCGAGAAAGCGTGAGCCTTCAAACTCATTGTACACGGCGATCGCCTTTTTTCTGCCATACCACAAAATCCAGAAAATGTAGGAACGTGTCAGGTTTAAAAACTTCTCCCAAACTACATCCGCGGCCCTTGTTGTTCACTCCTCTTGTTGAGAGAACCCACCTTCCCAGTTATTAGTCACCGACAACTGCCACGGATTGCTAGCATTCTGTGAGCGAGAAGAAGAGACTGACTATTTAAAACTGTTAACCTTAATCTGTCAGCACTTGCAGACGCGGAGGCAGTAGATGGGATTTGTTAAAAGTGTCAATAAGCAGAAACCCAGAGGGTGGGCATCAGATGCCAATCACAGCTAGTTCCTGCCAATAGAATCGCTTTGTCTAGCCGGCATTCTGTGACTATGCTCCCTAATATGGTAAAATGGGCGTGGCGAATGAATCATTACCGAGTGCTGAGCTCTCCTCATTCTTAAACATTGCGATCATTTTCACACCGCGGCGACGGATGTTTAACATATTTACTCATCGTATATTTACCTCCAAGACAATCAACACTGATGGTGAAATTATATAGCCTAATTCGTAAACCACATTTAAATGTTGGTTCATAGAAATAACGTTTTCTGTTACACGGTGTGCGTGCAATAAAGTGTCGTGTTGAGCAAGTTGCAACCGTGTTGAGAAAATCTTAACAATGCAGTCTTTTGGAAATGATTTAAGATTTTACACAAAATTAAAACTGTCTATTATTCCAACTACTATTACTCGTGCCCATTCTGACATACCTTGCTTATCATGCGAGCAAACCTATTAGACTGAGTAATGTAAACAAAAATCCTCATTTGAATAAATATATTGCATTCCGTAGCAAAAGTAAACGTGTCCGTTACTGTTTATATTAACAAGACGTTATGCGAAGACAGATGTAGCTCTTTTAAAATGTATCACCATATTTACCGTTTAAAAAACTTGTTTCGTTTATGCCACTTTTACTCGTAACGCTAACAATGTCATTACAGCTTGTTTGGCGGTTGTAAATATGTCTCATTTAATCTAGGAATGTCTTTGAACGGAACAGATCCGAGTGTGTGGGATGATGAATTGTTTTATGTTCCGTGTCATCTCAACAGTCCCAATAAAGTTAAATTACATTATTATTTTAAAAGAGTGTTCAGATAAATCGACAGTCGGGGGTCATACATACGTATATAAGGTAGGTATATAGACTGGGTAGACTGATGAGATATGAGATGATAAAGATATTTGAGAGCATGTGTGTATAATGTTAAAAACAGTTACAGTCCTGTTTACGATGTATTCGGATTGCTAGATGCTAACTGGTGAATGTGATATTTTGTTGTTTTATATTCAAAACTCTTTAATATAATGCTGGTAAACAGACCTCGACGCTGGTTTATAAGCATTTATATAATTCTGCTACATTCAGATTTATTTAATTTAAATGCTCAATTCACCTAAAGCCTTTTCTTTTTCTTAATTATTCGGCTTTCGGTACTTTCGAAAACTAATAAAGGACATAAGTAGTCAACAAAAAATGAGTAGTTTATAAATATTTGACAATAGAAGGTATGTAAATGTGTGTCAGCATTTTAAAAATAAAATGTGTAAATATGTAGTTATAAATAGTAATTAAGTATAACAAACTGTTAAAATCATACAATACATTAACGAAAGCCTGTTGTTTCCCGACCAGATGTAATCATTACGTGTGATATTGAGTTTTGTTAAATGTACTTAAAATAATAATAATAATAATAATAATAATAATAATAATAATAAACAAGTCTGTTTAGTATAGAACAGGTGTTGTTAAATGTAGTATTATGCCTATACACCTTGGATTCGCCTTGGATTTAAATTATATTTTGACTCAGTAAATTAGATTAAAGTCAGCCAGTATAACTGCAATACCATCTCACAAAACATCGTCACCAGACATCAAATAAACTATGTTGTGCATGTAGAGTATATTTTCATATGAATATTTATTCTTCTATACACCAAAACATGTCAGTGTACTTTTAAAACAACTGTTATAAAAAAAAAATTTATATGGCTAAACCAGGTTACCCCTGCACCATAAGGCTGTTCAGTGTCATTTTAATCGTCATTTTATTAAAATTTTGTATCGGATTTGTTTGTACAGTTACTGTGGATAAAATTCAGTTAATAAGTATTTCCACTTGTGTGAAGTACAAATTTTAAATGGTCGCACTTCACTCTCAGTTCCATATTTCCTCATAACGGCGGGATATCAAAGAAGTAAACGGAGAGAGCAGGCCTACGGATAATTGTAATGTGCGAGTACCTAAATAAACTCCCTCCGCCTTACTGGGTTAAGACAGTCAGACATATGTGTGACATTTGGTGTACAGCTGTCGGTTACTTGGACAAGTATACAAGCAGGTTATTTAATTAATACGAAAACTTGTGCTCACGTGGACCTAATAAAATACTGTAGAGTAATCAGTGTTTGTTAGAGATTTTCCTCGTGGTCCTTGCAGTTGCTTTACCGCCGACTGTCCCGGTGTGTTTTCAATGATATTACCGCAAGTTAGCGCGGATATTTTAAAACAGCCTTTTTTCAAAGGACCGCTGTGCCATCTGCTGTTAGCCATGGTATTTCCTTCCGTAAAAACGCACGAAACGTGCGCTTCATGGACGCAGTCGTGTCGTCAGGATTTAAAACAAGACATAGCTCTTGCACATGGCAAAATAAGGATTTTGAATAAATCGAAGACAACATATATTTGTTTAAAATTGTATTTTAAAAATAAACATCATTCAATAAGTCCGGCGTGTTTTCTTCTTGTTTGGTGTAATTTTCGGTATTCAAGACAAAGAAGGCCTGCACAGATATGTTATACCTATGTATATATGATATGTAATATAGCCTATATATGTGCGCGAGTGCGTGATTGTATTGTTACCGCAGTTTTTATAAATGTTATGAGTTTTGTATTGATTACATGATTATAACCAAATTTTATATATATTACAGTATGTAACAGAATCTGTGTCAAAGTTAAATACAATCGAAAAATAACCAATATGTGATCAATTTTTCGTTTCTTTTGGCATGGATTCAGTTCCATAAAATAGCCCGATTTTGTTCTCGATCAACACTTTTCATACCGTTCAATATCTTTACGTTCATAACGATTATACTTTGTGGAAACCAAGTCTACTTTTATTCCAGAATACACTGCTTAAAGTACATCTCCCGTCTTTCTGAATTACATTGTTTAAGTGCCTTAAATTTCTACCTGATCTGTTTTGTAGCTACAATTTTAACTAAAATATTTCAGTTCTCTTCGCAAGAATGACCCTAGTTGACAGTTGATCTCATATATCATATTTGCACGGACAACAATTTGGTATATTAAAACCTAATTCTTTATGTGCTGTCTTATTTAAAAGAAAAACGTATTGTTTGCTAAATAATTAAAACGTCTTTCGTTAATTCGATATACTTAGAGGAGAGTAATTATTCATAAAAATACGGAGTTCTTAGCAGCACATACAGTATGACTGCTGAAACTAAACAGCCGTAATAATTTGGATTGATATATATATATATATATATATATATATATATATATATATATATCAATATCAAATAGCAATGTCATA
>JABJVR010000034.1:8319871-8332371 GCA_025773905.1 Chitala chitala
TATATATATCAATATCAAATAGCAATGGCATAATATTTTAATAATATTTTAATTTGGGATCATTGCATATTGAAACAGCGAGCTAAAAAATCATAGTACAGAAAGTATAACGTCAAAAATGTCATAGCCATAAAGAGGGAAAATTCTCAAAGATTAAAAATCTGTAAACGTAGTAAAAACAGACAAATGAAAACAATGGCTTCATTAAGCTTTGTCGAATAGTGCCCGATCTTCGAAAACTCGTTAACATTAATTACAAAATATGCGCGCCTGGATGCCATATTGTTAACAGTTATTTTCTAAGTGCTAATGGCAACGTGGAACGTCTCCAACGATTTTATTGGGGAAGTGGCGAATTGGAATGTAAGTAAAAGGCTCTGAAAATAATTCAGTTTGAACGTATTAAGAAATTCAAACCAGCAAATGCGTGTCTTCACTCTATGACCACCTCGAATGCCAAGTATGACAGACCTTTTCATATTGCAATGCTGTCTATATTTTTATGCTCAGGTGTCAGAGGAAGTTGTGGGAAAACCCAATTAAAACTGTCAAAAACTGAGAAAATATCTCACTGAAATGTAAGACATGACAGCGTTAACCGAAAAAACAAATGAGTGAATTATACTGCATACTACATACATGAAATATTGGAAATAAACAGCACAACAGCACACTGCATTTATTTTAAACCTTGCTTCTGCGGCCAGCGTATTGTTTTTTTTTTTTTTTTTTTTTTTTTTACAGAATAAGTATGAACTGGTAAAATAAAATCGTTTTGTTTTGCCTTTAAATGTGCTTTATTTACATTGTAAGAACGAGCATTAATTTTCAAATGAGAATACTATTTAAGCTTGCTACTGGAAAACTGTCTTAGACTTAACTGCCTTCATTATCGTTTGAAAAGAGCAGACCGTACTGAAAATGATTAGTCATGGCCTCTTTCAGACTAAGAGCGTAACGGTCATACTTACTTCCCTCGTTATTCAATACGCCCTGTAAAAAATTATATATTGAATAACTGCAGAAGTCTGAATAACCAAATGCAGCAACCCAATAAGTAATTACACGCAATACCATTATCTTAAGAATCTTGCCGGTTTTGAAATACAACATATACGCAAAAATATCTTGAAATCTAATTATAGAATGACTAAAAACATGAAAGCTTTATTTTACTGTGTGTTATGAAATAATTATTCGATCACTTATTATATTGTTTGGTTACGTTTAGAAATACGATGTCCATACCCTTGTCTCGTTAGAGTCTTAATTTTTAGACGATATTTTACAGGGAAATTACAGTATTACAGCCAAACAAAATTTAAATATTTATATAAGCAAACGTTTACAGCAAACGTACGGACGCGCAGTATACACATTTGTTTTACACAATTAAAAAAATGTTTCTATTACTGTGGCAAAGGTTCGGACAATTCCGATTCAGCAATGACCATTTGCCTAATTTATAACTTGTCAGATGTCCGATGCATTTGTATTATTGAAATGAAAGATAATTTGTGTGTAAAGTTTTATATTTTTATCTGATTGTTCATGTATACTAATTCATTGCCGGCGTTATTCGATTAAGTAATGGAAATATGGCGCATCACAAAGAAATTGTTTTATTTTTAATCTTAACAAATGAATTGACGATATTTTAAATTTTGTATTTTGTTTTTTAAACCCTTTGCACACATATCAAAGAGGATCTACATGTTTGTTGCAGTTAGCTTTGGTATGAAAATGAAGTAACCATTGTATTTGGACACATTTTTCCGTACGTGCGTGTAACAGCTGATGCTGATACATTTCCTGTGTAAATGCGATGAATACGACGTGTTGTAGAATTTAACGTTATCGGCAACGCAGTCCCGCCGCAGCCATAAGTGTCCGTACACATTCAGATACGGTGCGGAGACAGTAAAAGTAAAGCGCGAGCACGTGAAGTAAAAGTGCAGCGGTTTTACTTCTGGTTGTATCAATGGCTTTGGAAAACAGAGGAAATAGCGCCGAGTAATGTGTAGTTCTCGGGCCAAGATCCTGCAAGCTACCAAGAAAAACAATAACAAAGCTGCATTCGTGTTTTGATTTTCTTACACACTGTAAGCTATTGTTCTTTGAAATGCAGAACGTCAGAAATGCGCGTAACCTCAGCTCCTCAGTAGTATTTTGTTTCAGTTGCACTCTACCATTAAATCGAATAAAAGGGAATACATCTCAGTCAAGATTTCATCTAGTATTTTCCCGTTTACTGTGTGGGTTAAGGAAGGAAGCGGTCTGCGCCTTTGGGGCATGAGGCCTCTCCACTCCTCCAGGCGTTTAACAGTCCCAGAATGTCTTCCAACACCTGCCAAAACACGCACTTAATTCGCTATGGGGACAATGGCACGCTTAATACAATATACGGTTTTTAGAGCGCCTTGATAAGGCTTAAACATTTATAAGGGTACTCAAACGAATATACAGAAGAAACGAAGTATAATTATAATAATATATTACAGCTATGAAGTAACAAACGGACGTTAAAATAAAGAACAAAGACCAAACGTGTAAAAACTTGGTTGAATAAAGGGGAGAGGTATGTTCAAACAATACAGCAAACAACAAAAAAAACGTGTGTGTACAACGTGCTTGTTATTACATATTGGCGATTAAAAATACAATTTGCTAACTAATTCATTAACGGGCACCTGTACTGTACAGAAAATGTTATTTTAAGGGACTATTTTGTTGGGCAGCGATTCATATGTCCTTGTGCGTGTTTTATTGACTTCTGCTGTGCATTTATTTTTGGGAGTGTGTGCCAAGTTTATGACTCCAGAAAAAAAAATGGTCGTGTGATTTGACTCCGTGAGTAACTTTACGTACGCAGTTGTGAGTTCCAGACACAATAACACTGATTATTATTTTCATTATATAAAAAATAAGTAAATGTATACATATATTATGAAGTACAGTAAACTAATCAAAATGACTTCGCCAAAGCGTTCAACAAATAAACCAACGAAGTATCTTATTAAATGCTCAACGGTTATGCGTTTAATATTCCTTTACTTGGCGTTAACACTGAACTCTATTTCCACCGATATATTTGTTGTGGTCTCCCGCTTCACAACGACCTGACCTGTTTTACACACGCCTTAACACCGCTGTCGTATAATATTCCAAAACATTTCCGACTGATCGATCGTGAGACTTGTCTGTTCTGATATATACTGAAAATCCAGGAGGAACAAGACTTTAAATGCACTGCTAATCTACTGCGTTTTTGCATTTTATTTATGGTTATATTAATAATTCTAATTATTATTGAGCTAGACATTTAGTTATTATTATTGTTCAGATTAAAAGAAAAATCAATTTCTCTATGGTGCCCTGAGAATCTTTGGTTCCCTACAGTTAAGCATTAACGTAGACAGTTAAGCATTAGATAATAACTTATTCCCCGAAGTCTGCAAGAAAAAAAATATACAGATTTATTTAATTACAAAATAAATTTTATGGGAAGCAGAAGAAACAACATATGCAATGATTTTGTTTACATGGAAATACATAGTAAACATTATTAGTAGATTTATACGTAGATATTTACACATGTTTAATGACATCGCTGATTTTATTTTTTTTATACACAATGAAAACTTGAATCTGTGATGATTTTATACTACCACAGACAGTCACAAAATGTCTGATGTCCCCAGCGTTTAATTTCCATGGGGAGTGAGATGTCATGAAATGGTAATACACCAGAATGTAGGCTTACCTCAGAGACATCTTTTAAGTGTTTAAGCATGAAAACTCATTAGGCTATTGTGGTCACGGACAAGTTCTCTAATATATTGTGAGTTATCAAACATTTTACGAAATAATACGCTAAGCTTTATATATACATACAGAATTTTGGCAAAAAAAAAAAAAGTTTCACCAGCAACTGATGCTAATTTTAGGTATAGAAAATCTCCAGGATCTATTTGTGACAAGTGACTGAAGGATCAACCTCCGGTTTTAGTAGCCCTGGAATATACAGTTTACAATGTTCCAAACCGATGGCACCAAAAGAGGTGGTGCTGTGTATGGGAACCCCATTCTCCTGGAGGTCCAAATGCAGCTCCACGAACCACAGGTTTTATATTTAGGTTTCTATTTTAACACAGCAGTGCAGAAATTGAGTGTTTCCATGCAAGAAGCTAATGTGAGCACACACCTGGAAACTTCAACCTGCTGCTACATTATCCACAATCAGCTTCTACCCCACAAAACCAACCAGAGTACAATCATTACAGCACTTTTTCCAGACAGGCCAAATTACCAATACATCTTAGAGGGTGTGTGTTATTTGGCAACGATAAACCAGCTGTTTTCATTCAGCTTTTCCTTTTTTTGTCTTTTGGAGAACAGGTGTTGCTTTTACTAGCTTTCTCCATAGGAGAAAACGTGAAAACATACACTCTGCCCAACGCCAGTAAACGGTAAAGTGTATTTAACCTAATAAAAATGATCTGTTCAGAGGATGCAATATTTGGATCAGGTTTGCTCTTGTTTATCCACACCGTAATGCTGCCTCCTAGTCTCTGCCCTAGCACACATGCTGCTAACGTCATTCAGCAGGCAAAAATTAGTGTCGCCCATAGCCACAGTGCTAAAAACATAGCAGAATGATCCAACATGTCACATGATTGGCTATCAAACCACTTGCGTGTTAGTTAACATGCGTGCATCTGTCTCTGTGTGTGTGTTTAATTCCCATCAAGTAAGATTTAAAAATGAGTTTTTAAAATGAAGCCTCCTCACTTTTATGTTTTGGACTTTCTGGATTATGGCCTGTGGTATGTTATGTGACAGCCTAGAAGTATTGTTGTGATTATCGATCAGCAGATTTCTTCTGTTAGCAGTTTAACAACATAAATATTCCCCTGGTATTTGACATCTGACATTCATACGGTTTTTCAAAAGGGCAGGAACAGTGCCAGTTCCTTTTAATCATAATCTCTTTGATTTCCACAGTGAGTTGCCAATTTGGCCTACATTTGGGGTGGAGGAGTTATACTGTATTTACCCGGATTTTAGTGTGGATTTGCGCCTAACAAGCAAGACAATTAATTGGAAAGCCCATGTGTGCATTTTACATGAATGTTGAATTATAATGAGCAGCAGGCAAACTGAGCAATAGCACGGATTGATTTCATGTACAGTGGTTAGCTTTTGAAAGTAATGCCAGCGTACCCACTGTGGCATGAGCCTGAACATCATGCTGACCTCATGTATGTTTTGTATATGCATGTATACATGCAAGAAGAGCTTTTGTGCACACTTGATAATTAGAATTTTCCTTATTGGAAAAGTTCTCCAGTTGACATCGTTAGTCTCCAAATCAATGGCTGTTGAGAATTCTGCCACCACTGTTAAGATCAAATTTAAACAAAAGGTGGAACAACAGCATGAAAAATACAGAGTAGAGCTATTTCTAAAATAAGTGATATCTGAACTGAGATACTTTCTCTTTTGCATGCATTCAGATATATAAAGTGCAATGCTTTGAAAACAACATCTGCAGATCATAATTTTTCATGCCAGCTCTACCACAAATACCCCTTAAAAGAATTTAACAGTTATTCTGAACTCCAAAATCCCTCTCAAATGTCATTGTTTTTTACTATACTCTTCATTCACCTGGAATCATTTCACTTCTTTAATCAAGGAGAAAGCCATGAAAACCATAGTGGCACTGCATGGTGAGAATCACAACTGGAAGCCTCAGTTTCCTCTACCGTCCGCTCAAGCAAAGCAAACCAACTTGCAAACTACTTCTTAGAACTTATTTAAAGAATGTGTATTTTATTACCAAGACCAATTACTATTTTAAACATTTTAGAGCATATAATTGGCTATAATGATACATCGCAGACCTCAAAGAGACGTGGTGTTCTTATTAAATGGGAGCAGCAGAAAGGCCCTGTGGCTTCCAGAGTGCAGGACATTGTGGCCCTCGAGCTCGACTCATACAGACCCCTGTGATCCAGCACCAGGTGCTCCAGCCCATTAACTGAGATGCCTCAGCTTGGGCATGCTCTATGTAAGATCCACAGCTTCGCAGGTTTTAAACAACTACTCGAATTTTATTCAGTGCCTCGTTGCAGCTCTTGAAGGGCAAACAAAAGCAAGGCTGACAAATGGCTCACAAAAACTGGGCACCTGGAGAGGAACAGCAAGGGGTGTGTGTGTGTCGGAACTGCTAAATACAGACAGGTGGTATGTCCCATTCAGTATGGGCACAGGGTGGGAAGGCACAGGGTGTGTCCTCTCTGTCCTTCCAGTGTAATGGTCTTGGGACCATCTAGGACCCTCTTTGGCCCTGAGTTACAGTTTACCAAGCACAGAAAACAGGCTGCTGAGGTCCCATCCGATACACTAATGATTTCTAGTCAATTAACTTTAGTAGGGCTCTAGACACAGAGGGGACCCACTTCATCATCTTTATTCTGTTATTCACCACAGAGAGGGATGGGGGGGGTCAAAGATCACAAGTGTGTAACAGACAGAAGGGGTGAAACACACAATGTGTCCTATTCTGCTGTACTTACAATGTTTTTTCCTAGGCCACTATAAATCAGCTGCAGAGATATACGACAGGACGGGTGGAAGTAGACATGATGACAGGGCACTGTAATATTTAACGTCTCACAAGACAGGGCTGTGCACAGCTATCTTGTTTGATCTTAGCTGCGTGTTGTCCTTTGAGTGCCCAGGTGTTCCGGGCTCTGGCTTTTCAGCACTTCTGAAACAGATGTAATCACTCAAATATCATGCAATGAAGCAGGTTTGTCGCTGAACAGATCTCATTATTCCCAGTCACATACTGGAACGCTTGTGAACTGAAAATGACTTTTGGACAGAGCTACCCATATCTGGTCTTCAAGTCATACAGTCACACAGGTGTCACAGAGTATGTGTTAATTAGTCCCTGTTTCACACTTGAAACATCAGGTGTTTATTGTTAGCTTAATTTTCGATTAATCACTTCAATCAAGCAATTAAAATCAAAGTTCAGCAGTGCTGACAGAAACCGCCATGTCATGCCTGTCTTAAATACCTGCTACATGTACATATAAATAAATGTACAGTAAAGTCTGTCCTCAGAACAATGGACAATGAAGTCTGAGGGTAATGGACAACAGAAAATACATGTAATATGTTGAATGTTTGTTGACCCATTGTATTTTTTTGCTCAATTATTTTGGAATGAAAAGCAACATGGAAGCTGCAGTGGAGCCTGAACAGGACAGGGGAGTTGGGGTCAGAAACAGCTGCTGAAGATGGCATTGCTAAGCCGGCCATATTCATGACAGCAAGGAGAAGTCGTTAAAGTGTCGAACTGATATGAAAGATCGCTGTTTCACTCAGTAGGAAAATGCTGAGAAACCTTGAAAATGAAATGTATTGGTACTTTGTGTTCGTGCGTACTGAAGGTGTGAGCACACCCCAGACGGTATATGAAAATTTGACTTGGAGCAATGGATACCGCATCTCTGCCATACAGCTGTTATTCTAAGGATGTATAACATTTTCTTAAATATCAGACACTTTACACAACGTAAAAGACAGCATAATGCTTAAATGATTAGCTACAAGAAAAAAATGAACATTTTGCTTTAAGACAAATTATTGAATTCTTAGTTGTGACTCTGACATTCAGACATTAAATTCTTTGGCTCAGTACTGCAAAAACTTAACATAGGCTGAGCGCAAAACACCCATAACCCAATATAGTCCTAGTTCAACACAAGTCTAACTCAACACAGTCTATCTTGACACACTCATAACTCAACATCGGCCTAGCTCAACACAGACCAAGCTCAACACCCCCTTAACTCAACACAGGCCTAGCTCAACACAGGCCTAAAGCAACATACTCCTAACTCAAAACAGGCCTAGCTTAACACTGGCCTAGCTCAGCATACCCCTAACTCAACATATACCTTGCTCAAAACACTCCTAACTCAATATAGGCCTAGGTCAACATGAGCCTAATTCAATACACTCATATTACAGGCCTAGCTCAACACAGGCCTAGCTCAACACAGGCCTAACTCAACACAGGTCTAGTTCAATACAGGCCTTGCTAAACACATTCCCCAATCAACAAAGGCCTAGCTAAACACAATGTTAAGTAAACACAAAAGTAACTCAGTACTGGCTTAGGTCCTTCAGTGTGTTATTTTATAGTTATTTACTTTGTGTCTGTTTCACCCGAATAATATGGTAAAATTGCCCCATTCTGGCCTCTATCCAGGGTTGGCTGGCCTGAATTCCAGCTCACTCTGAAGACCCTCCATCAAGCCCCTACATCTTACCTGAGCCCTGGTGTGCTCTTAGTTCCTTCCTCTGTATTTATAATTATAGGTACCTTCAGTCATCCACATGAAATGGTGCCTGGGAGTATGATAACATTGATGGCAGTGTGACTAACTTGAGTTTGCTGTGTGTAAGACTATTCCAGCAACTTTGCCAGGGCTACATGTGGAAGACAAGCTGTTGGCTCCAATGATGATTTGGCGTTGATCTGTACACCTACGATGCTGAGCACTCATCCCACATTCACCTCTCACACAAAGTGCTCTCTGCTGCTGCAGATTCGCCTGACACTGAAACCAGAGCTGTTCTAACACACACCAGCACCAAATATGTTTCTAATATTGTCATTGCAGTTAGTCGATAATGGAATTAGCATCTCTCTCTTTCTCTCTCTCTCTCTCTCTCTCTCTCTCTCTCTCTGTCTCTCTCTCAGGCTAGAGGAGCGCTTCCAGCACAGCCACCTGGAATAACACGCTGCTCCGACTTGAGTACCTTGTCCCACTAAACAGCAGTGGGCCTTCTTTTCCTAAGGAGAACCAGTGCTTTTTAAAAATAATGAAATGGAGAAATGATCCAAACACAGAAGCGGGGACCCTCCTTGGCCTGCCCCTTTCTTCTGCAGATGAAGGCAGCTGGCACGGCTGGTCAGATGAAAACCTGCCCCCGGGCACGGGGCACATTCCAGGGTTCACCCTTCAAAGCATTGCTCCCCAGGGCCTAGGCCCAGACAGAGACGAACCCCACCAGGCTGTCATCAAATGGTCAGCACCACGATCCAGTTCCCCGCTTAAAAGAGTGCAATAACTGGGGTACGATATGAAACACTTGCAAATTTGAAATGTATCAGTTTTTTTCCCGTATTTCTGCAAGCCAATTTCTAGCAGGTCCAGAACAATATAATAAAATGCTGAGGGTAAAAAAAGTTTAAAAATGAAAAAAAACACAAATATGCACACACACATATATATACATATATATTCATACAGAACTGTTAAACCTGCTTTTATTAATTTTGATATATTAACATAAAACTACACACACACACACACACACACACACACACACACACACACACACACACATTGGGCTTGCCTTCACATTGGATTCACAGCTCTGTCCTCCCATGTACATTTCTGCCGCGTAGGAGGACCTGAAATGTGAAAACAAACACACTGGTACTGGATAAGGAAGTGATTAATGAGACAAGTATCCCCATTCATCTCAGAATCCTGCTGGTCTGGCCACCGACCTCCATGCACAGCCCCCCCTCTCCAAAAAAAAGCCCTGCTCAAACCACCTCAGTGAGAGGAAACACTAGATATCTTCATACATCTGTCAGACCCTGGGGGTCTCTGCTGCGGACAGTCTGATTAATAAAAGACGAAAGCTAAGAAAGTTATGTGCTAGTTTTTTTTTTTTTTCAATAGAACAGCTGAAAAATAAAGAAAACAAAGCAGTTAATGAAAATCAAACTAAAAGCAGCTATCTTAATGCTTCTACACAACTATACTTACCCTGTGTAAGTATTCACTAACAAAAGAAAGGATTGATATCTCCACAGAAACAGAAAGACATTTTTTTCACAAAACCTGAGCTTGTGGTCCAACAACAGTCCTGTGACATTGAGATAATTGGTCCCTTGGTTGTCAGAGCCCTGCCACTTGCTACAATTCTGCCAGAGAGAAGGGGGTGCTGACATCAAGACCAAGCAAGGTAAAGTGGCAGAGATCCCTGAGATCTTGCAAGCAAGCCGCTAATCCATGATTGGCCCTGATTACACTCAAGTCTTATTACCTCTGTTACTTGTTTCCTGTGTGTTCTAAATACATCATCTCTGGTTTTTGATATTGCTTGTTGGATTTTAGTTTTATGGTAGCTCTCCTTTCTTTTGCGATAGTTTATAGTTTTACCCTTTTCCAGAATTTAGTTGCAGCCTCAGTTTCCTTTAGAAATGTGGAGACGCTTTTTATTTGCACTATTTTCATCTCTTTATTTTTTGCCAGTAATATTTCAATGTTAATGGCGGCACGGCGGCGTGGTGGTTTGCACTGTTGCCTCGCACCGCCAGGCCTGGGGCTCGATTCCCACCTTGGGTCTGTGTGTGTTTGAAGTTTGCATGTTTTCCCTGTGCTTGGTGGGTTTTCTCTGGGTTCTCCAGTTTCCTCCCACAGTCTGAAGATATGCAGGTTAGGTTGACTGGTGTCTCCAAATTGCCTGTAGTGTGTGTGTGTGTGCGCTCTGCGGTGGATTTATACCCTGCCCTGGGTGTCCCCTGCCCTGTGCCTTCTGGGATGGGCTCCAGGCTTTTTGTGACCCTTAACAGGATAAGTGGTATGGAAAATTAATATTTCAACATTTGTTGCTAATGTCCTTACCTGCTCATCTGGCCACCATGAGACACAGCTCTACTGGGTCCTTTTGTACGAGCATCACTGGAGAACACCACCCCACCTCATCCTTCATAAGCTTCCTGTAAGCACCGATACTTCACCCAGGAACTCAATATGCACCTGCAAAGCAGCATCTAGGTAGGCCCTAGTCCATGGTGATTGTATTCATGGACATAGCCATGGTCTGTCAAACAAACAGCTGAAGTAATAAACCTTTCTTTAAAAATGTTAGTCAAGTTAAGGTGTAGCCACAGATAGATTGAGAAAAAAAAGTAATAATAATAATAATTATTATTATTATCATTATGATTGCCAATGCAGAGGTGAATACTATTCTATGATCCCAACTTCAGAACAAATCTGACACGAATCTGTTGTTTACAGCAGACAAAGAATCTGCCCTCCCTCCCTCAAATGAACTATGATCCGATATAACGACTTTCAGCAGAAAAACTTCAAATGCGGCATAATAGCCAGTATTGTAAGACATATCAAAATTCCTGAGCACTGACAGTTGTAAGCTAGAAAGGGGTGGGTGAGGGGGGTGGGGGGTGCTGACCACATGTCTGCCTTATTCCAAGCCCGTTGCCTGGCGCACTCCTTTAAGGAGGGCACTGTTGGCGCCAATATACACTCTGCACGCTGCCTGTGCGTTTAACGCAGGTGCTGCCGCCGCGGCGATGCATCCACTGGCCTGGAGCCTCAGCTCAACCACGGCCATTAATAACCTTATCATCTTGGGCCAACAGCACATTTCAATTTACATCAACGACTGGCCATTTTGGTGGGTTTACGTCATGCATAGGGTTTACAAGCACATTCTCTACGTCCCGTCCCCATCTGGACAGACGGTGAGTTTGTGTCCTTTGGCTATAAGAGCTCTATTATTTATTTTCTTGCTTGTCAGCTCTTGCTGCAGAGAACCACAGAGCACAATAACAAATTTGAAAAATGGCAAAAGCAGTAGATTACCATTCTGGGAGAAAGAATGCAATTTCTTACATGATGTTTTCCCATTTATTGTGGAATAGTGTTTTTGTCACACTTAGGTTTTTAATTTTATTTGAAAAAGGTGGCGGCCCCTATTAAGTTATTGTGAAAGACATCCAGTTTCATGCCAATATATTCTGCTTCTGTATAAACCCTCAAGTTAATATCCTCTAATATCTTTGTGAAGGAACAATGGATATGGTTTATTTAAACTACTACACCAGTATGCTAAACAGCACGTCATGCCTAGTATCACTGTATGCGGATAGGTAGACAAGCCAATAACACTGGAAAATAAAGTGAGTTTGCATAGCTGCAGTGCAAAGTTTACCACGAGAGCTTAATGCGTACCCCTATGTTTTCATCTGTTTGTGATTGGCAGACCACCACTCCAGATGTGCTCTCAGCTACGCTGTATGTCACAGCAGATGCTGCATGTCAACAAAAGGATTACACTGTTTACCAAATAAAACCACTCTTATTAAACCGGGAGCACTTTACATGCTACACATCGAAAACAATTCCTCTGTCAACTTTGAAGCACTGACCACATTCTACAGAAATGCCTTTGCAGCTACTTCAATAGCTAATAATGTATTGATTTTCTTAACAAATGATTTATATATTTTTTTTCTGAAACGAATTAATTGTACTATATCTTGAATTGGATAAAATACATGGCAAATACATACATTATCTTAACCGCTTATTCCTGGTGAGGGTCGCAGGGAAACCTGGAGCCCATCCCAGAGCACATAGGGCGCAGGG